>OVAX01003660.1:0-18111 GCA_900406405.1 Lepidium africanum | reverse complement strand
ACCAGCACCATAAGCAACTAATCTCTTAAGCAAAAAGAGCAGATTCCAAGTCTAAGTTCAAGTCTAGCATTTCTACAAACACCTTGTGTGCATGAATGCATAAAATCAGATTTCATATGGCCAGAATGAAATAGGCATTAAGTACACCTAGATCGGAGAGATCTAGCATGAATTACCTTGGATAAGCAATCAGATCACTAGATCTACTAAGATATAGCCCATCTCTTCAATTCCCCTAAGCTAACTACTCAATGTTCATGAAAATTAACTCAAGCCCAGAAAATAAAATAAAGTGGATGATTAGAAAGAGCAGAGAAAGATAAGCAAAATTTATTAAACAAGCTAAATCTGAAACTCAATTAATCATTCAGGATCTAATAATCAAACCATGAACAAAAGAGAGAAAACTACAATTCCAATACTCAAATATGGAAAATAAAACGTGGATAGTGTTTTTAGGGGTTAAAGGGCTATTTATAGTCCAAAAGCCCAACTCTAGAAGCGTCAACGCGGAGAAAAAGTCAAAAAAATATAATTCTGGAAGGCTAACTCGCTTTGAAGGCAAGTTGGACAGGCGAGTAGGTGAAATTCCATCTTCTGAGTTGTCACTCACCAAAGTTCTGGAGAGTCAGGGGGACGAGTCATTAATTCTGCATCCTGGAAATTGGTCCACTCACTGGTTACAGAGAGTCATGCATGCAATTCATGCATCTGGGTGTCTTGGAACAGGTTCACTCGCAGGTCCACTCAGCAGGATGGCGAGTGAGGTGGGCGAGTGGCAGTTTTTCCAGCATAATTTCTTGACTCAGCCTGTTGGAGAGTGGTGAGGGCGAGTTGCACTAAATCTGGCCTAATTTTGCTCCAAATTTTTGTTTCATCCTCAAGTCCAAGTCTATGATGCTCCTCACATCCACAATGCTCCAAAATGATCCAAATAGCTCCAAGAGTACCTAAACAACTTCATATGCATTATGTATGCAATATGAAACTAAAAAGGACTCTAGAATAATGAGATTGCTATGAATATGGATACAATGTGCACTAGATAATGCTTCTAAATGTGCTCAAATGCAGACATATTATCATTTTGCTGCTCGTCTTCTCCTCTTCATCATTTAGACTTTCATCATTCTAAAATCCAATTCAAACTTTAAAAAAGTATACAGTTTTATTAACGGATTAGTTTATGCAGATATATATGTTCCCTTACCAGGTCATTTTGAAAATTATCTTTGTGTCTATGTTGATGTTCTTGTGCATTACTTATCCCCCAATGTTGTTTAAGTGCATTCACTCTATCAAGAATATATTTTCTTAACTTCATGATGATGTCCATCTTATCATGAAGACTTCTTTCTTCACCAACTTCGGCCCATCTTCGAATCCAATCTTCTTTCTTCACTTTGTATCCTTTACTCATCAGATTTAGAACTAGTGCAAGTTCATGACTCTCTTCCACTGGTTGTGCTAAAGTTGGAATCACGTTTGCCTGTAATAGAAGCATTTATTGTACACACATGTTTATAAAATCTTTAATAAACGGTTTATAGAATATGATCTGACTTACATTTTTTTTCTTTCAATAAGATATCAGTTAGAGTTGGTACTGAAGTTGATTCCCAGCGGAGACACAATGGTTCACATCAGATGTCAGTTCTTTTGCAAACTATTTCCCCAAAACATCCACAGAACATAAAGCCCAAATGTGAATGGATGTAATATATCCTTTCAGCCCAATCTGCTTTTTACTCAACTTATCAGGTCATGTGCTGTTGATTTCTTCTAGTAAACTCTTGTACGCTATTTTACCCCATGGAAGTCCACAAAACCTATCGAACTGCTGGGCTCTTGTAAGGATTTCTATTGGTATTGTCGATAATGGATTCCTAGGTACTAGCACTCCTTCTGCAATGATTAATACTCCCAATCAAAACTTCTGATCATCTGTCAAATTGTCTTCAGGATCTTCTAGTATTTTGAAGAGATCATCCAATACATAACCTTTTTTCACCCATGGATCTGTATTTTCTGGTTTACTCCTCTTTCTTCTTTCTGGTATTGTTTCAGTCAAACTTAAACCAGTCACCATACTAAATTCATTCTCAAAAAACGTCATGGGTTGCTCATTAAAGCAAAACCACATTTTTTTGGTGTTTTGAACTTGCAATCTTCTCACGAGTAAGTAATGTACTATATTTCTTGAAAACTCCCTACCAGAATTGTTTGCAACTTCTATGATTGGTCCCAAGAACATTGATTTTAGTTGTGCAAACAACTCTTCTCCAATGTATTCCTCTACCAGCTTTACTTTTTTCTCAACACTGTATTTGTTTATTGTATTGCATGCTGGCTCAGTTTATGGAGTAATAATCCTTGTTGGCAAAAGAATTTTTGCTTCTGTTGCCATATCTGCAAAATAAAATTGAGTAGTAGAATTCATCTTCTAATTGTCTTTCTCGCAGAAAAAAAAATGGGTATTTTCAAACTGTTCTTCGTCAACAAAAAAATTTAACTATTTCCCCAGATTCTTCAAATGCTTTTCGAAATTCTTGCTACCCAACAAGCAAAAGCCCTAAATCCCTTATCTTTTTAATATAAACCAAAACCAGCATTGTTATGCAAAAAAAAAGGGTTTTTTTCAGTGTGTTCTTCGACAAAAAAAATTTGAACATTTTTCCCCAGATTCTTCAAATGTTTTTCGAAATTATTGCTACCCAACAAGCAAAAGCCTCAAAACTCTTACCTTTTTTTCGAAATTCTTCACTAATCTACCCAACAACAACAAACCCTAAACTTCACTAAAAACCATACTTTTCAATTTTATACAAGAATGACGGGTATCTTTGGGTAGAGGAGGTACCTTTTTATCTTTGGGTAGCGACGGTTTATGGAAAAGAAACTTATTATGATGGTTTTTGATGTAGTTTTAGTGATTTTTTTGTTCTGATTTCTGTTTTTTTTCTTGTTGCAATAGAGATAGAGAAAATTGGAAAAAAAAGTTAGTAAAAGTTGTGGGAGGGAAACAACGGTTGGAAAGAAAAAAAAAAAAGCGTGTTTGAGTTTGTTCTCAAATTCTTTGATTGAATACCATCGAGTTTATAAGTAATCTTCTTAATCTTAATAAATTATCAGTAACCCAATGTCCAATGAAACGATCATATGCTTTTTCTTTTTATATATTATAATTTGTTTCTTAACTTTTTATAAGGAACATTATAAAACTGTTTAAAATATTAAATAATTATGAATGAAAGTATATTCTCAATATTTAATTGTTTACTTCCTAAAATATCGTTAAATGAAAGCATTTTTTTTTAGTTTTTGCTCTTTTATTAATGTTTATAAGATACCTTATGAAAATATGTAAAAGTATTTAAAATAATATTTCGTTCATTTATTACTAAACAATTTATATCTCCTTTAATAATAGTGGGGTAGATGTTTGTTTGATATTAACTGTTATTGTCGGATATGATGAAAATCAAAAAAAAAAATTGAATTTGGAACTGACACATGCTTTCAAGGTGAATCTTTTCCAAATATTAATAAAGTAATTTTGGCTTATTTTTCTTCAGCTATATACTTCTAATTATTTTTCGAATAGTTTTTTCCTATTCTCCATTAAAACTTTGATTTTTTTTGCATCTTTTTGAAAAACGATTAGCTCAGTAGGGTTTTAATTTTTCTCAACATTCGTCTCTCCATCTCCATTATCGTTTTCTTCGACTCAATTGTTTCTCCATATAGTCTTACCGTCACCTTCATCTTCTGCATATCGTCTGTCGGTCTTCTCCATCTTCTCAATATCGTCTTCTTCTTCCTTTCTATTATTACAGGTTTTTTCCTTCTTCACTTCTCCATTATGTATAAAAATCTCTAATTTGTTCATAAAATTTTAAAATTTTTGGTTTAAAATCGTTTTTTAGAACAATAAGAATAATTTTTTGTTCTATGTTATTGAATCTTTTTTTCCATTTGTCTAGATATGGAAACTACGGATAAAATTTGTCTTCCAAAAAGAATATTCGAACCTGGGACTGAGCCGACAAAATTCAATAAAATCAACAAGTATTGCTCAGAATGGTTAGTCAATTTTGTTGAAGAAAAACTTAGTTTGATTAGCTTCAATAAACTGAAGAAATCATTTTGGGTCCAATCATTGATGTTTTAAACAACAAGGACATGTTCTTCTCAGCCAAACTGGTGCACTTTCTCTTTCTTAGAAGGGTCTTGGTTAAAAAGATAAATGAGTTATGGTTCTGTTTTGGAGACCAACCTATGAGGTTCTCCGAAAGTGAGTTTAGTTTAGTCACTAGGCTGCCATTAGTTGATACTGTTAGAACTATTAGAAAAAGAAAGAGGTCTAGTGAAAAGATTATGTGGATTAATGATAAGATTACATTATTAAAAGATCTCACAGTGATGTTAGAAAACGAATGTGGTCAGCTTAGTGAAGATGAGAAGATTCTTTTAGACAGTTTGATTATAGTTGAGGGAGTGTTAATAGCACAAAATCCAAGTAATCTTATTCCAGTAGAGAACTTGGAGAGAGCTTTAGATTTACAAACATTTTCATGCTATCCATGGGTAAGATTGCTTATAGATCTTTGCTAGAATGTGTTGAAGGTTTTAGTAAAGATGATTTGAATCGATACCAATATGGACTATCGGGTTTTCCATTAGCAATACAATTATGGTCCTTAACGTCTGTGAAACAATTGGGAAAAGAACTTGGAGAAAGAGATGAGAGTCAAGGAGGCCATCTATGTATGCAATGGATTATGAAAAACTCGCAACCAACAACTCCCCAATTAACAATTTTTGAAAAGACCAGAGAGGTTATTACTAAACATGTTTTATACGTTTTTATAAAGTTTCTTATAAATACTAGTAAATGTTTTATCTAATTTTCTTTTCTATTCATTGTTTCAAGTAACCCCTGTTATTGGAGATTCAATCCAAGACAATCATGAGCTTGCACCAGTGATCAAGTTAATCCTGAAAGGTGTTAAGCTGAAAAAGAAGCATTGATTCAAGGTTGTGTGAATGATGGAGAAGATTTTAGTGAAGATCAAGTCAGTTTATCCCAAAAGATGGACAAGATTACGAACTTGACAAAGGAAATAATGAACAGATTAGTTAGGTTGGAGAATAATTTATTTTAAATATCTGCAGGAAAAAAAGGAAATGAAATACCAAACTTTCAGGTACCAGAACAAGAAGAGCAAGACAAAACATTTGGAGATGAACCAGATGAACAACATGAAACTCAAGAGGAGCAGCAACCAAACTCCCTGGTAAAATTTTTTAATTTATTTGTTAACGATTTATAATTTAGGTTAAAAATACATTCAACAGTGTTAATCATTTCTATTAGGTTGAAGAAGGCGAGCAAGAAAGAGAAGAAAATGAGTCTTAGGTATTTGGAATTATGTTATTATTAGGTTTTATAAGGAAGTTTATAAATCCTTATAAACTAGTGAAATTCGAAGTTTTGGACGATTGAATGAGTTGTGGCTCGTCATTACATACTTTTTCTATATTAATAATATCATTTATAGGTTGAACAAGACCAACATGAAATTCAAGATGAGCAACAAACAAACTCCCAGGTAACCGATTTAGTTTATTTATAAGGATTTAAAATGTAAGTTAAAAGTTCCCTGAAAAATGTTAATCATATATATTAGGTTGAAGAAGAGGACCATTTAAGAGAAGAAAACGAGTTGCCCAACTTTCCGGTATTTGTAGTTTTGGATTTATCGGGATTTATAAGGAAGTTTATAAATATTTATAAACTAGTGATATATGAAAATTTAGATGATTATGAATATGTTGTTTCTTCATTACATACTTTTTCTATATTAATAATATCACTTATAGGATGAACAAGAACAACATGAAATTCAAGAGGAGTAACAACCGAACTCCCAGGTAAATAATTTAATTTATCGATAAAGATTTATAATATATGTTAAAATTACATTCAAAAATTTAAATCATATCCATTAGGTTGAAGAAGATGAGTATGAAATAGAATAAAACGAGTTGCCCAACTTTCAAGTATTTGGATTTGTGGATTTATTAGTTTTTATAAGGTAGTTTATAATCTTTATGAACTAGTATCTAAGGTTAAGATTGGATGATTGTGAATGACTCGATTCTTTATTAACTACTTGTTCCATATTAATTATATCGCTTAGGCTGAACGAGAAGAGCAACATCAAAATACAAAGGTAGTTGATTTACTTTAAAAATAAATAAAGTCTAGTTTGGAAATTTTTTTAACTTATGTTGAAGTGTAGGATGATGTAGTCGAAAACTTGCTGATGCTATGTTGGAAAGACGGTAATGATATCGAGGTATAACTTCCTTAGTTAAATTTTTCTTAAAGTTAAATTTTGTTTTTAAATATCTTAAAAATTTTTATTGTCTCAGGCAAAAGATGGATATGAACGCGATGGAATGCAAGTCGATGAAAAAGAACAAGCTGAGCGTAACAAGTTAAAGGTTAATGGATTTAAAATTACTTGGTATATGATTTAAAAATATTTTTTAAGCAATCTAATATGAAAATATGCTTTTAAACATGTTATAGGCTCAAACTAAAGAATATTTTAACAAATTTCCATCGAAGTTTAAGAAGTGGCATTCTTTCAGAACATGCAAGATAGATGACATATTGAGCATAATGCAAGATGTAAGTAGATATTTAATAGTACAGAATTATATGAAATTCTATCGTATTATTTTTGACATGATTATTTTGATTGGAAATTTTGTGTTTCAGGTTCTTTGGCCCAATAGCGGATGGGAAAAAGTTTCTGTTTTGAAGTTGCATGAATCTTCTTCATAAATTTTAAAAGCCTATAGAAAAGCAGTATTGCTGGTTCACCCAGACAAGGTTTGGGCAAAAACAAAATCTGAAAAGCATACTGAAAATGCTTCCGAGATTTTTAAAGTTCTTAAGGTATTTCTTATTATTCTTTTACTTTATTACCCCAATACTTTTTAAGAATTTAGTTAATGTAATATCAAACTTTGTAATATGCAGGCGAAATATGATGAATACCTTAAAAATGGGAAGGATATAAATTTATTTGGAAGAAATACCTAATGGAGATCTTTCTAGTTTTGTTTTTTAGTAGAGTTGGCAGTTATCTTGAATGTTAAAGACTTATTTTATGTTTTATTAAGCTTAAAATACTTATTTGTAATCCACTAGATGGTTTATTAAGTTTAAAAAATTGTAGTTGCTGCAAACAAAATGAGTCCACTTGGTGGTTTATTAATGTTTATAAGATACCTTATAAATCTTCATAAAACTATATAAAATTAAAAATAATTTCTCAAACTTCAGCTAATTTATTTTTATAGTAGCTCTTTTATTTGAGTCTGCTTCCTAACTTATTACAGTATTTTAATTTACATATTTTAAAGATTTGCTGATTTTATGTTTTATGAGATAACTTAAAAATCTTAATAAAACTATATATTTTGTTAAGTTTTATGAGATATTTTATAAATCTTAATAAAACTATTGAAAATCAATTTAACTCGTTTTAATCGAGTATGATTCAGTTTTTGTTGGTTTATTAAGTTTAATGAGATACCTTATAAATTTCAATAAAATCATTGAAAATAAATTTACTCATTCGATCGAGTATGGTTCAGTTTTTAGTTTGTTTATTAAGTTTTATGAGATAACTTATAACTCTTCATAAAAATATATAAATTTAAAAAGTAATTCTAAAAATTCATCAATTTTATTTTTTAAATGAGATACAATTAATAAAATTTCATATTTGTTATAGGTTTAAACTAAAGAAGAAAGTTCAATGCTTGGTTTATTAAGTTTTATAAGATACCTTATAAATATTAATAAAACCATTGAAATTAAATTCACTAGTTTTTGATTGAGTGTTATTCAGTTTTAGTTGGTTTTATTAAGTTTTATGAGATACCTTATAAATCTTAATAAAACCATTGAAAACAAATTTACTCGTTTGATCGAGTGTGGTTCAGTTTTTAGTTGGTTTATTAAGTTTTATGAGATACCTTATAAATCTTAATTCCCTTGGGTTCTATTTGGTAAGAAATTGTAAGTTTAAGTTTTTAAAAGTAGGTCCACTGTTTTTATTAAGTTTTATAAGCTGCTTAATAAACCTTAATAAAACTCTATAAAATTGAAGAAAAAAATATTATTTTTGATTATCGATCGAAATAGTTTAAAAAACTATTAATATTAAGTTTTAGATATAATGTTTTAAACAAACAACCAGAATTCATATCATCTTAAAACATTATTACCGCTAGAATTTTTAGCTTTACATATTATGGAAACAACAAAAGGCATATCTAACTTCCATATCCCAGAAACATATTTGACATGCTACTAATGAACTCATATAATTTCCTGCACGAAACAATTTCAGAAATTTCGTTGTTTCTCCATTGTATCCACACTTTTCTTTGACGTAAATCTTCATTAATTCTCTTTGAACAGGAAACGTTATCAGACTGAGGTTTCTGTGTATTCACTTATTGTACTTGTGAAGTTCTGAAATTGAAAATTTTCACAAAATAAGCCAACTAGTTTGTTTATTACTATTTTATAAGCTACCTTATAAAACTAAATAAAACTATGTAAAATAAATGATATTTGTGTACCTGCAGTTGTTTCTGTCAACGATGACTTCATAAATGTTTTCAATTCAGTGTAACCTTTTTGCTTTTCTTCACCCCCAAGGCATATTAGAATTAACCCATAGAGATATTGTGCGTCATGAACTTTAGCCAAAGTTGCATCATGAAACAATCTTAATCCTTCAAATTTGTTGTTGTCGAAAATTTTTTTATAAATTGCAGTCCAATGCAACATATATGGATTTCTTGCAGTGCGAAGTCTATTGGTTTGTTGATAGAATTTTGCTATTTCTTTAACATATGGATTGAACTGGACATGTGCAAGTGAAGTTTTTGACAGGATGGAATCATCATCATCGCATATATGCTTGAATTGCTTGCAAACCAATTGAAGTTACAGAAGGTTATAGATAGAAGAAATAGTACATAAACCTGCAATTTTGGACAGGATATGTTCAGGCAACATCATTATTGATTTCTTCTCCTATGGAGATTGTTTCTTTTTAGGAGTCATGAATAAGAATGAAGAGAACTGTAATGTTGATGTTGATAAGATCTCTGTAATTTGTTTATTGTTGATTCATTGAACCGAGTAAATATCAGCAGTTATTTGTTTTACTTAGATAGTTGATTCATTGAACCGAGTAAATATCAGTAGTTATTTGATTTATTTAATAGTTGATTCATTGCATCCAGTAATTATCAACAGTCATTTGATTAAATTTTACAGTTATTACAGCTATCCTTTCCTTTTTAGCTTCTTAAATCTCAAATTATCCATGTGTAATCTTTTTATTAACAATTAATCCTATTAACCGTTTTATTAGAGGTTGAATGCAAAGGCAGTTTGTCTTCTTAACGGTTGAGTGTAATTAGTTAAACCTTTTTTAATATATGTCAAACGAAATTGAAAACTTTAATTTTTTGTTACTGATTTTTTATTAAGCTTTATAGGATATCTTATAAAATCATATAAATTCAATAAAAAGTTATTAAATGACAGATAATATCCAATTTCAAAAGTGTCATGTTGTGTTTAACCCACTAAGTCACAAATTATCCATGTATAACTTTTTTATTCACAAACAAATTTTAATAACCGTTTTACTAGTGGTATATGTAAATTCAGTTTTTCTTTTTAATTGTTTGAATGTAAGCGGTTAAAATTTGTTTTTAACTGATTTTTATTAAGTTTTGTAGGAAAGTTTATGAAACCATACTAAAAATTTTTATAAATCCCGACTGAACTGTAGATAGACAGACATTAGTACTCGATAATATAAAAGTATCATGGAACAGAGCATAATAGTAGTTCTAATTCATAAACACCCTAAATTAATCTACTTTTTCATTTCTGAAAATATATCAGATGCAAGTTTTGTTCTCAAATTTTCCAAGCTTTCTTCTGATAACTTCCCCCAGTCAAGTACTCTCATTAGCAGACACTCCATAATCTTCAGCATGTAGATTCCAGAATCGTCAACATTAGAAACCTGAAAAAAAAAAATTTAAAATTATAGTAGTGTGTTTTTAGAATCTTCAGCATGTTTTATAAGATCCCTTATAAAAGTAACTAAAAGCTAACAATTTTTTATAATCAACTAACCTGTGGGTATTTTTCATCGATTCAAACTTTGTAAGCTGAAACATCCATGTCTCCCGCTTTTATGTCTCAAACTATATATGGAATTGCAATAGAGTATGCAGCAAGATGGGTTCTCTTGGATTCTTCTGTCACTTTGTTTCCAAGAGTGACTATTAGTGTGATGCATCTTTTTTCGTTGTTGACCTTAACTGCAAACCAGATCTTATCTTTCATCAACAGCGGAATCAGAATCTCAACATTTTCTCCAAACGTACTGATGATGTCTTCTTGAAACTCAAACTTGAATCCATCTTTATTTTCTACAAACTCGATGTATGATTCATTAATCTTCTTCAAAAAAGCTTCTCCAAGAACAACAGCTTTTTTGTTTAGGAAGATTTCTGGATCATGTCTTTTCCGCAACCTTAGCATATCTAATGCTACTTCAACATGCTTTTTTGAAAAGAAAAGAAAATGAAATCTTTGTTAAAGTTATAAAATATCTTTATCAAGTAATAAATATTATTATTTTTGGCTTATTGTGCTTGAAAACGTTTTCCTTGGTGTCTCTAAAGCAGCAAACCATTTGTTGTCGACAATATATTCTCCAATCACAACTTGCCTGCAATCCAATTTATATAAAATTTAAGAATTTATAACTTTTTTTTTTTTATAGATCCCCAAAATAAAATCCCTAGTCTGAGTCAGCACAAGATAAGGTCGGTCAAAGGAATGAAGTCAGTGAGTGCTGCTTCAGTGCTTACTGGCGAGTCAGAGTGGCGAGTTGCAGCATTCAGCTTCAGTCACTTCCAAGAAGCTCAGCTATGCTGGTCACCAGGCGAGTTCAAGCTGCGATTGCTTCATTTTGCAGTTTGGCTTGGTTCTTCTTGCTGCACTCGCTGGTCTCCAGGCGAGCTTGAGTCTTCAGCCTTCAGGATACTGGCACTCTTCACTCTGACTGGCGAGTTGGAGGTGAAGAGGTGTGTGAAATCTTTAGTTTGCAAGGTATTCTATTCAGGCGCTTTGTCTTAGGCTGATCCTTGCGATCTTTTGTGCCAAATCCACTCCAAAATGCTCCAAATAGGCTCAAAGGTACCTGAGATGCTCCAAATGCAATGTGTATGCAAAATGAATGCAGTGCAAGCCTAAAAAGACTCTAAAATGCTGAAGATGCAATGAGAATG
Organism: Lepidium africanum; assembly: GCA_900406405.1. Classification (NCBI taxonomy): domain Eukaryota; kingdom Viridiplantae; phylum Streptophyta; class Magnoliopsida; order Brassicales; family Brassicaceae; genus Lepidium; species Lepidium africanum. The sequence goes on along the minus strand of OVAX01003660.1, from coordinate 6,696 downwards.
AATGCAAATGGGTATAAATCTTTATAAACTAGTTTAAAGTTGAAGATTTGGATGAAAATCTTTATCAACTGACTTGTCTGTCTTCTTCTTCATTTTCTCTTGTATCCATTATGCTCTCTAAGACTTCCAACCTCTTATTAACCCTTTCAAGCATATTTATAATTTTATCTAGCTGTTGGGATTCTGTCAAACTTTCTTCTTCTTTCTTTTTAGTTGAAAACTCATCTAGTGCTATGAGAATATCAACACTGCGTTCGTTCCAATCAGTGTCCTTCATCTTGTAGCCTTGTTGAACTAATGAGATTATTTCAACAAAATCTTTGTTCTTTCCCAATTTGCACAGAATGGGATAGATGGAGTGCCAACATTGTTCTTTGTTCCAAATATTTTTCCTAATATTGGAACAAATTCTAAAGCCCAAAGGTTTTAAACCAATGGAAAACCCTTAACTTCATAAGACTTTTTCTTCCATGTTTCTTGTTTCATTCTTTTAATACTCTCTGCAAGCTGTTCGTATCCTGCTTCTCCCCATGGTTGGCTTGAGAATTCTTCAAAATTTGCTGCTAATTTGAGTCCTTCAGAAGGTATCAGCTCTCCAACTGATTTAGCTAATAGGATACCTTATGTTAAGATCAAGCATCCTAGACTCAATCTCTCATATGACTTCATGTTCTTTTTCTTATTTGAGAGACGATCCATTAAATCATTCAAGCAGAGATTTGTGTCGCCCATCCAATCATATATATGCGTTTCTACGGACTGAGGTTATTCTCTTTGTAATTTCTCACATTGTAATCCTAAGAAAAACATTATTTCCAAATATCACGACAATAACTTATAAATTGCGGCTTTTACTTGTCATCATGTAGAATTCTCTTTTGGAGAACCTCATTGGTTGAGAATCAAATGTAAACCACAAGCTCTCTCCTTCTGTTTGAATCCTTCTTTGCATGAGGAAGTGGAAGATTTTTGCTAAAAAAACTAAGTCTTTCTTCTTTCCAATGTCCAAAATAGGCTTTAGAGAAGACTTTTCTAATTTTCTCCATTCTTCTTTTCTCAAATTTTGTTGTGCGAACTCAACCAAACATAAATTTGAGTGATTGGTAACGATCACAACTTCGTCTGGTTCATGTCGTGCTCTGTACAATCTCTCAGGCATAGATAAGGAATCAGCGAAATAGTCCATTTGTTCATATAATAAAGATGAAACGTTAGCTTTTAATAACTTTTATTATAAATCTTATAAAACTTTATGAAACAATGAATCATACTGAATTAGTATAAAGATAACCGTTGGCTTTTAGTAAGTTTTATAAGAAACCTTATAAAACTTTATGAAACAATTTATAACAAATTGTACAAAACTACTATTAATAGATATTTTTGAAATCATAATCACATCCTTAAATTTACAACTAACTATCATTGAATCTTACTAAAAGCTTTAAAAACTTATAAAACTTTGTAAACCTATGAAACTATGATGTTTTAGTAAGTTTATGGAACCTATGAACCTAAGAAACCTTATAAAACTTTATGAAGTTTTATAAGAAACCTTATAAAACTTACTAAAAGTTTATAATACTTTATAAACTACGAAACTATGAAGTTTTAGTAAGTTTATGAAACCTAAGAAACCTTATAAAACTTTATGAGAAACCTATGAAGCTTTAGTTAGTTTTAAAAGAAACCTTATAAAATGTTTATCCTATTTTTCTGTTTTCCCCTTTTGAAGATCTTCAGGTAATACAATCTTTAAAAACTAATATCTGTTAAAAATTGTTGAATCTAAGCTAATTTTAACAAATATCTATTAAAAACACGAATCATTCATAACAGTAATCAACATCACAAATTATAAACAAGATGTAAACGCTAAGGAAACTATCAAATTTGAATCTAAAACCATAGAAAATCGAAGATTCTCAGATCGAAAATCTCAAAATCAAAGCTAATAACACCGATGAAACTGAGAATCAAATGTAAATCTAAAACCTCAAAATCGTAGAATGTAGTAACGAATCTCAGATCGAAGATCTGAGAATCGAATCTAATAACACCGACAAAATTGATAATCAAATCTAAATCTAAAACTTCAAAATCCTAGAATGTAGTAACGGAATCTAATAACATCGGCAAAACTGAGAATCGAATCTAAATCTAAAACCTCAAAATCGTAGAATGTAGTAACGATTCTCAGATCGAAGATCTAAGAATCGAAGCTAATAACACTGATGAAACTGAGAATCAAATCTAAATCTAAAAACAAAGAAACTAACCTTAATTCCAGAGATCAAAATCGCCGGCAGAAAGAAGAGATTTGTTAGGGTGTTTTTCGTAAAAAATGTCAGGAACAATTATTTTTTTTTTAGGGTTAGACGTACCGTTGTAAGTGAGATTCTAAGTAAAAGCATTTTTGTTGTACAGTATAAGAGAGAGATATTTTTGATATTGTCCCTAAAAAAATCCTCCAATTAAAACATGTGCAAAACAACTTTCAAATAGGCCATAATTTACCAAAAATAAACTCCAAATAAAATATACGCAAAAAACACTCTCAAAGTAATATTCCAAAAAAGCTCTTCAAACAAGATATATCCAAATTAATACTATGAAGTCTAAATTACAATGAAATCTAAATGTACAATATATCATTCACTGATAAGGGATGTTATATTTATTGTTGAGCATTCGTATATTTGGTTTGGTTATGGGTAGAAGTCAGTCAATTTCAAGTTTACCGGAAAATATTCTATTATTCGAAAAATATCAAAGTAATATTTTTAAAATTACCCTAAAAAAAAACCAAATACTTCAAACAGGCGTTTTTTCAAAAACTTAGAAAGTACCAAAAAATTTTAAAAGACCACTATATCGACATGTATATTGGTCAATCGTGTATATGTTTGAGTATTGGTTTAATTTTAGATATAACCCAATATCCACGAGTATAGACAAAAAAAACCCATCAGATTTTGTTTTGATTTTCGGTAATATCGGATACTCATTATTGATTATGATATGAGCTTTGGTTTCAAGTATTATGTCTAGATCTAAACACCAATAAAATTCACAACGTCTTTTAAGTTATATAATCTAAAAAATATACAATATAACATTCACTTATAACATTTTAACAAATATATAGCATCAATTGGTACAGCGTATAACACTATATATTGATTTGAAATTAATTAAAATTTTGGTTTATAGTATCGAATTCCTCATAAAAAATTGCAAAACAGGATAATGTAATGGTGAGACAGAAACCTTTACATGGGGAACAATTGAAGAAAGTGGATACCAACAAAACAAAATAAAAGAAGTCTCCTTATCTTTTACACCCACTCACACATTAACCATATAAAAACATATAATTGATACCAATAAAATTAAAGGAATCATTCATCTATGACTAAAACATATACACACAACAAGTCAACAAAAAGAGGAAAGAATTATATTTAAGATAACTCAATTTAGAAACACATTTATGTTTATTTTATTTTAAACAAATTTTCTCCATCTTATCACTATTCCTCACCATTTTCATGTTCTTCTTCTTCTTTTGTCTTCTTGATCGCACTAAGTAGACAGCCAAACAGTTAATTTCAAAGACATTATTGGTCCACAAACACAAAACCCTTTAAAGCTTAAAGCTTTTCCAATACCAAAGTTTGTCTTCTAATTTTATAAGTTGTATATATTGAATGAATCTAATTATTACCTTATTTCAATTTGCAAGGTGTCTCCTAATTATTCAAGTGTGCTTTATTAGGAAATTTGTCTTTAAAAATATTTATCTACTCCGTATAAACATGTTATTATAGTACTGTCTTCCATTTCTTCTTATAAAAATTTTACGATTTAGGCTCAGAGACTGAAAAATCAACACACAATTTAAAACAACTTAATACAATTCAACCAATGAAGAAAAACACTGTAGAATACATATAATCATAGTTTATTAAATAACTACATAAGATGTACATAAATTTTTGTAAAAAAAATCAAATAACAAGGTTTTGAAAATTACCTTCTCCGAAAATATTATGCGATTTTATTGTCTTTCCAAACCACATTATTCCTCTCAGATATTTATCTCTTTTGAATATATTTTGACCATGATGCCCTAACTTTGAAATTTTGGGTTTACTAATTAGATTGCATGATTAGAGAGAATACAATAAGGTTTTACGTTTTGAGCCGACCTGGCTTTAACAAGTCTGGCCGTTTTTCTGATACATTAATAGATTTGTTTGTCATATGGTCTAAATTGTCAAAACATAATCAACTTTAAACATATATAAAAGTATTTTTCAAATGCTTATATGAAACAACATTAATCTCATTGTCTTTGACTAAACCCTCCAAAATACCACCAAAACTGACTTGTGCATGACGTATGCGCATTTAATTAACTTTAAAAAATAGCTAGAACTATGCCTAGTCCAACATTGATGTACTAAATTATAGTCAAATCTGATTTGATCCGATTTGTTTGCCGGTTTTGATTTTCATGGTCAAATTCCCTTTTTCTCATAATTTTATTTAATAATATTCCATTTTGCAAATAGTTTTTACATAATTAAATTCGAATTTTCCAGATTAGGGTCGAACATATCCTAGCTAAATTTTTAACCTCCCATTTAATATTATAATAAAATGAAGTTGTGAAAGCATACTTATGAAGCCTATAAGCTTAGCTATTATGCCTACACATCAATACAACTCTATGTTTTCCACTTATGTCTTGAGTTTGTTCCCCACCTTCTTTGGTCTCCAACAAAAGCTCATCTCCTTTTTTTTTCCTTCTTTCTTTGTATATTATAAAACATATCTATCATTTTCTCTCAAAATTATTGTCAACCAAAAGCAAATTTATAAAGGGCACTAACCATTTTCAAAGCTTTTATGTATATATATATATATATAACTAAATAAATAAAACTTCATTGCATCATCCAAAACTTCACCAATATCTAAATCATTTTCCATACCCTATAGGTTTTCAGTGCATGATGCGACAAGAATCAGCAGAATCATTATTTATATGACTATAAACTCTGTCAAAGTCATGCAATATGGCACCGTGTAAAATTGTTATCTCAAGCCCCCCCCCCCCCTCCCCAATATAACTATCTTTGTTTATACAATGAATGCACGTTTATGGAGGCAGAATTTTTAAAATCTTTGAGGTAGTGTATGTATCATGTTTTGAGTTTTTGAAGGCTGGAAACGAAAGAGAAAAAAGGATCACTTTATTTTTATTTAAAAAATTATATTTTTCAAGAAATAAAAGTTATAGTTGAGATTCTAATACATGCCGTAATCAATTTTTCAAGGACATATACACCACTAGACTAAATGAAACTATTTTGTATTTTGGAATCAGAAAATTTCCTTATATTTTTGGGTTGGAAGCTGGGGAAGCACCAGCTTCCTCCACGAGCCGGATCTGTGTATAACTTAAGATTTAAATATATAGTACAGAATGTTGAGTTCTGGTATTTAGAATAATTCAGATAATAATTCTGGCATTATGTATTCGATCATTTTTCACTATATATATTAGATAAAAAAATATTTTAGAATTTGAAAATGTTTTGAAAATTCTGAACTCCAATAGTGATTTAAGAGATTCTATAGTGTTTTCGAAGCTTTTTTTAATTTATAATACAAAAATTTATCATTGATATAGTAGGTTAGTGGTCTAAGCATATGAATTGATCATAGTGTGCTTTTACCCTATTTATTTTGGTAATAACAACGGTTTATCCCAAATTTATAGAGGTGATTGTGACTAAATATAAAAAAATAAAAATAAAAATCTAATTATCATCATTTCAAATAGGAGGACGATTTTATTATAAATCATAGCAACTTTTTATAAATTCATCCAAATTTTTTATGAAACCTAAATCATATAGAATTCATTGTTCAATACCTAATGTTTTTCAAGGAAAGGGATATATAGAGTAGTTGCAGTCAAGCGAGTGTTCAATAAGTAAAATGGACCCACCGGTTATGGTAATTGGAGACATGAACCGATGGGCTTAAAAGTTCTTACGACTTAAGACTTAATTAATTTACTCGCTTCTTATTGGATCTCAACTTCATGATCTCAAGATATCTTGATACACTTGTATTTATTTATTAATTAAGTACACTAATTAGATACCAATTTGCTTTGATATTTGTTTTCTCTAAATTGATTCTAATCTGTCGCTTCACTCTTAAACCGTAAAACATCATAGAATATTTAGTCAATTATTTACTATACCACCAGGCATACAACTATTAAGTTTCTTACTTAGATATTCGTTTGTTATGTTTTCCTGAAAATTAAATTTCTTGTCAATAATTCGTTTGTTATGTTCATTTTCAATCAATTAATTAGAGGTGGAATAATCCAAACCCTGATGTCAATCATTAGATAAATCATTTTAACCATCAGACTCTTAAGGTACCTAAATAGTTTATATATATATATATATATATATGATTTAGATATATTTAATTTTTTTTATCACTTAAAAAAATAATTCTTGAACTAACAATTCATTCTGACTTTTTTTGTCAGCTAGATCGACAAATCTTGATCCATAACTTAAACTTATTATTTTCAAAAAATCAATGTACACTACAACAAAAAAACAGATTTGCAACGCCTTTTTTCGTTGCTAATTCGTTGTA
>OVAX01003659.1:0-18115 GCA_900406405.1 Lepidium africanum | reverse complement strand
ATTTTCATCAATTTTTAATTGGAGATTTTAAAATACAAATTAATTATTTTATATTTTAAAATTTATAAATAATTTTAAAATAAAAAATTAAAATTATCTTAGTTCTTTGAAAATTTTCTTTTAATGGCATAACATGATATACGTAATAAAAATTAATTAATTATTAATATAATCTACGTATCATATTATAGTGATAATAATATACTTAAATGGCACATATATTTAAGAATCTATTCAAATTTCAATATTTTTAAAAATCAAATTATATATATAACGAATTTGTCTATCAATTATTTTAATTATATTTTAATATATTTATTAAATAAATACATATTAAATAATACACAACTACAATTATCATGGTCAAATTTCTTACACAATATAAAGTTGATATACTATATTATATATATATATATATATATATATTACTATAAAATCGCGCTGACGGAGTTAGAACCTAATATATATATTATATTATAAATATTATTTTTAAGGAAATGTTCAAATTTTCAGAGGATAATTTTTTTGTTTGTTTGCAAATTGTAACTATAACACGGAGACAAAACTTAATACTGTTACAAAAACAAACATTATCATTTCATTTATAATAGAAAGTAAACTCGAAAATAAACTCACATGACAAAAGGTCAAAAACACTAATTTAGTTCCACAGTGTCTTCATCGAACAAACTCCAAAGATGCTCAACATCAAAGGTCAAGGTGGCCTCCTTATTTGTAGTAGTAACTTCTGGACGGACCACATTTGTCTCTTGGCTGTCCTCTAGTAAACTCTCCAACCACATAGTATCTTCATCCGTTAGATTATACGCAGACTCATCGTTGTTACATGTGATACTATTTTCACAGACGTTATCATTGTTGACTCCAAAGCATGAAGGATTAACATTAACTTGGGGCAAGCCATTGAGATGGCCGTAGCCATTGTTAGTGGAGAAGGATCGAGGACGTGGCTTTACAACTTCAGTTCTTTGAACCTCTTCGGTAGGAGGTGGAGAGGAAGTAATGTTTTTCTTAATTTCCATTTTAGTCCTACTAAAAGAGTCATTCTTTTTACTCAAATGTGTGTTCCAATGATTCTTAACATCATTAGCGGTACGACCAGGCAATCGACCAGCAATCAAAGACCATCTAACCATTGTAAAACTATAAACATATGAGTAGTAGTTTCAAACTTATCGCTCTTGGAATAAATAGTATGATCAAGTAAATTAGCAATACCTATTTCCTAGAAGCTTATGAAGACGAAGAAGAAGATCAACTTCATCAGAACTAAATTTTCCTTTCTTGATACTTGGCTTCAAATAGTTTAACCATCTTAGTCTACAACTCTTCCTGCACCGATTAAGTCCTACAAAACCAATAATTGATATTATTTATCCAAAATAATCTATGCTTTTCCCACAGATTAACAATTGTACGAACAGAAATTTTCATTGAGTTCATTTCAAAAGTCAGCAGTTTTTCTTATGGTAGATAATATTTTTGTTTAATTATGTCCAACATAGATATGAACAGGATAAAGAATTTATCATAAAAGCTATATGTGTGTGTAAATAATATACCAGCTCTTAAAGGGACTTTGTGCCATTTGCCTTCTCCATACTTATCAACGCATTGTCTTAAGAGACAATCTTCTTCAGCAGTCCATGCACCTTTTCTCAACCCTTTGGACGAACCCATCATGGACCATATATTCATATTAACAAGTATTAAACAGTTAACTGAAATAATATCGAGAAGAAGGATTTATATATTTTTACAAAAAAAAAAGAAGCATTTATATTATGGTTTCAGAAAAGGTTGAAGTAGTAATAGAGAAGGTGAGTATGAGCGAGAATATATATTGAAGCGTGGCGAGGATATGAAGTGACGTGCATGTTTGATATCCACATTTGATTTCATTAAACCTAGCCGATGGTTTATTGTAATAAAAATATCAATAATGATTGGTGCCTGATGAATTACAGGATTACAAGAGAGACTCTTTATTCAAAAAAAAAAAAAAAANTTTTTTTCAAAAAAAAAAAAAAAAAAAAGAAGATAGAAAAGAAAAAGAAATATTGGCTATATGCATTACAATAAGCTTTTTTGTTTCTTATAGAAAAAATGAAGTAAGTCTCTTTCACTTTACTTTGACAAAAACAAAAATTGTCTCTCTCACTTTCATTTTACAGACTTTTGGAGTGCTTTTCTTTACTCCAGATCTTAAAGACCATTGGATAACTCATATTTCTTATCATCGTCTTTGTTGCTTACTTCGCCAATGCCAACTTCTGGCTCTCCATTGCATGATTGAGGGTTTAGGGTCAGTAAAATAATTTCTCTCTTTCTCGTTTTGCTCTTACGACATGAGTCTTCCTTCTTACTAAAATGTGTGTTCCAATAATTCTTGACATCATTAGCGGTCCGACCAGGCAATCTACCAGCAATCAAAGACCACCTAAACATGCATTTAAACAACTTGTAAATGACTTAGTATTGGTTCATTACATTATATAAGTAATTTGGATTTGTGTCTGGCCAAGAAAGACCTGTTTCCTAGAAGCTTATGAAGGCGAAGGAGAAGATCAACTTCGTCGGAGTTGAATTTTCCTCTTTTGATATTTGGCTCCAAGTAGTTCAACCATCTTAGTCTACAACTCTTCCCGCATCGGTTTAACCCAATGTTATTGAGTCCAACTCTGTTAAATATTGTTAGATGGTGACATATCCCACATTGAAAAGTTGGAGTAACTCTAACCTACTATATATGGTTTAAAGGTCAATCTACTTATTGCCAATTCATTTTGAGTTGGAAACTCATAATTTATCAAATATATTTACTATGACTAGTACAATGTTATACACAAATATTTAACAGCACAAATACATTGAATTTTTTAGCTCATTCACTATAAGACAAGCTAAGAAGAGGGGTTGCGGACAATGTATCTTTATTGTATAATATACACTGTTTTGTATATGTCGACAACAAAACAGATTTGCATTGTATAGATCATATATACCCTAAAGCACCAAAAAGGCTCATATAATTTTACCTTATATTAGTTCGACAGATCAGAGAATTAAAAGTATAACTGAGTGATTATACTACATCATATATAACATATACCAGCTCTTAAAGGAATGAAGGCATCTGCCTTCTCCATACTTATCAATACCCTCAGAAAGACTATCTTCTTTAGCACTCCATGTACCTTTTCTCAACCCATTGGATGAACCTTCCATGGCAACAAAGATAAAATATCAAATATGTCTAATTAATCAACTTGTGTTAATAATGCATAAGTATAGGCTCGAAGAAAGAGCGTATATATATTGTGGCTTCACAAACCCTATAAGGAATTATTCACAGTGAGTATGTGAGTAAATATATGTACACGTGACAGTTTAAGAGAAATGACGTGCAGGTTAGGTATCCACATTTGTCATGTTTAGGCTGTCGTGAGCTTGATTTGCTCATTTAGCTTCTTCTGCTACTACTATTCATTTGACTTGGAAAATGCTTCATAGAACGTTAGCTTGTTTATTCATCCTTCTTCAGTACTCAAACAGAAAAAGAATGTTTAATGTAATAAAGTTCGGAGAAAGATGTCTTTAAGAAAACAAGGCCAAATCCGACGGGATTAAGATGGTTGGAATCTTGTCGGAAATAAAATCGATGAGAAAACGACGCACGATGACCGTTCGGTCGGAATCCGTCGCGAATAATGTATATTTTTTTATTCTTCTAAATAGAAAAACAAATTCCTTTAGTTTCCGTCGGTCCATTTTTGACGAGAACCGACCGGATTTGTGATTTGTTTTTTAATACAAAAAATAGAACCCGTCGGATTCTGTCGGGTTTATTTCTGATGGGATTTGTGATTTTCTTTTATTTTTAATTTTTAATACAAAAAAAAACCCGTCGGATTCCGTCGGGTTTATTTCCGACAAAAACCAACGGGATTTGTGATTTTTTATGATACAAAAATCGAACCCCTTGGAGTCCATCCGGTATATTTCCGACGAGAACCGACGGGATTTGTGATTTTATTTTTATTTTTTTAATAAGAAAATAGAACCCCTCAAATTCCTTCGGGTATATTTCCAACGAGAACCAACATAATTTATGATTTTATTATTTTTTATTTTCCTAATACAAAAATAGAACCATCGGATTTCGTCGGGTCTATTTATGACGAGAACCGATGAGATTTGTGATTAAATTTTATTTTATTTTTTTAATATGAAAAATAGAACTCATCGAATTCGGCCGGATTTATTTCCGACGACAATCGACAGGATTTTCTATTTTATTTATTATTTTTTTATTTTTTATAGGAACAAACTTACGGGAACCTACGACGTCCAACGTAAGTGGTTACAAAATGTTTTGCATAAAACTTCACTGTTTTAACCAAAAATTATGTAGCCGTAGGTATCTGTCGGATCCCGTCGGATTACATCCTCTATAAATCAAAACGAGTTCCATTTCTCTTATTACACTCTTCCTTATCCCTCTCAAATTATACAATGTCAAACTTGAATTTCTGATCTTGGATGGACGAACCACGTATTGATGAAGCAACGGGGACATTAACCGAGGAGTATGCAGGCGAGTTGAAAAGTTTTATGGACTTTACGGCGTATAAGAGTCTACCACTTGAAACATGTAAGATGTATTGTCCGTATATAAAATGCCAGAATATGAAATACATTCTTGTTAAAACTGTCTGGAGTCATCTGTACTGGAGACGTTTTTTTCTAGTTACAAAATCTTGTATTCACATGGAGAAGATGATTCGAATGTTAACTTTGGTAGTTATAGCAGAGCTGGTAATACTGGTATAGGTGAGGAATTAGGTAACCTGGTAGATGAAGAAGTAGATGTCAATCTTGGCAGTAGCAGATTATGTGGTTTAGGTGTGGAAACAACAGTCCCAGTGGAAAACAATGATGGTACTTTTCAAATGGTCAACAATGCATTTGGGGAGAAAGTTTCTGTATTTATTGAGGCTAGGAACAGGGGCGAAGAACCAAATCTCAATGCACAAAATTTCTTTAGTATGCTAGATGCAGCGAAGAAGCCGTTGTATAATGGTTGTAGTGATGAAGAGTCACCATTGTCGACCGCAACTGAAATGATGAATATCAAAATAGACTACAATTTACCGGTGAGCTGCGTTGACGCATTAACTGGTCATTTCAAGAAATTTCTTCCGCCTGATTGGAAGATTTTGTGTCGGGTCATCTATTAATCGCTAAATTGTTTCCTATGTATTTCACTCGTGGTTACACTTTCAAAATTCTGAGAGCATGAATGAAAATACCAACAAGTGACTACAGAATATCTTCTACCTTGAGTGATATGGTCTACTATGGTGTTTTACGAGAGATAATGGAGGTTCACTACCGTGGGTTGCTTGACTTAAAGTGCATTGTCTTCTACTGTGACTGGTACAACCCTATTCTGGGAGTCGGTATGCGTGTTGATGAATTTGGTGTCACATCCATAAACTCCAGATGGAAGTTAGAAAAATACGACCCGTTCATCCTTGCGCCGCAGGCCGATCAAGTGTCTTACCTCCCATATCCATGCTTATCGAATCGGTCTGATGGGTGAATCACTGTGACATCTACTACCCCCGAGAAAGACTATACGGCGATTCAGACCACGATGCCATGCAATAGACTTCACCTGCGACATTAGGGCCACTTGAGATTTCACTTGGGGTTGACCGCTGTGTCGATATGACGTTCCAAGCATTCGGTACAATACATGATGGTTATGACAATGAAATCCTAGAGTTTGGTGAAGAGTATGAAGATAGTTCTGACACGGAACCCGATGAGTATGGAAGTGATTCGGAGTAGTCAGTAGTTGATATAAGATTTTTGTAATAAAAATGTATGTTTGGTTTAATAATTTCTCAAGAGCGTAGTGATATGTTTATATTTCGTAACAGTCATTTTTATAATTGTATATAATAAACAATTCTGATTATAATTAAGTTTTAAATACTATTTGCATTTGACAAAAATTAATTAATATATTCCATCGGAAACCATCGGATTTTATTAACATATCACGACGGAAACCAACGGGTCTTGGAGGGAAATTGTAGCGCCAAAACGTTTCCGCTTGGGTTTTGACGAAACCTATTCTTATATTCCGATGGACCCCGACGGGCTCCAACGGACTTTGGTTATAACTGAAAAATCGAGAGACTTCTTCTGTTCTTCTTCACATTCGAAACCCACTCTAAACACCTCACAAATCTGGCGGTTTTTCACCCAAACTCGACGCGAAATCTTCTCCCTCTCGTTGGAATCAATCCCTCTCTCCAAATCATGTAAGATTCTAAACCAATTCTTCAATTCCATTTCATTTATGTTGAGCAAAATTAGAGATTTCGTTTTGAAATTGTTTGAGTTAGGCTAATAATCCTTCATTTTAAGTTGAATCTTGTTGTAATAGGTTAGATTCCGAATTGATGGTGATACCAGTCACAGTAGAAGACAATGAAGGTGAGAAGATGTTTTTTTTTTCCGATGATTTAGGTAAGAAATTGTTAGATATAGGCTAAGAACCATTCATTTTGGGTTAAATCTTGTTCAATTAGGTTAGATTTCGAATTGATGGGGATGATTGAGAAGAGTTTGATGTTTTGTGGAAGGAGATGAATTTTTTTATGTATGATTGAAAATTATATATATACCATTATATGAACCAATTATATTTTATGTATGATTGAAGATGTATATATGTATATATTTTGTAAACTTAATTATTTAGGATATTTATATATTCTCATATATTTTTATATATTTTGTAAACTTAATTTGTGTATTTCAGTAAAATTACTTTTTAAAATTAATTTATATATTTTATATATTTTGTAAAATTATTTTGTAAAATTAATTTATATGTTTTGTAAATTAATTTATATATTTTTTAATTTTTCAGGATTTCGTACGACGACTTTCAGCTATCACGTTATGGATCATCATTGGAGCACGATTCTGATGACACACATAGTCCGCATCGGAGTCCACCTTGTGTGCCGGAGCCATAGCCAGAGCCACAACCACCGATGCATGTGACGATTGAGGAGATATTAACGCGTCCGAATCGTGGCCATCTGAAGGTCCTCCATCCTAGTCGGGGAAACAATGTGACATGGTACCCTATGGTTGCCCGGCGGAGATATACCCGGTGTTTGTTGAGTAATGGAGTCTTTAGACGACGAAGAAGCTATCCGAGAAAAACAAGAAGATCCGCAAAGGTGGTAAGGATGTCGAGAAGGCGCCAGAGACACACAACGCCGGTTGCCATACATTTGAGCGCATCGAGGATGATATGGTAAGTTTCAATTTAAAATATAAGTATTTCATTGAATATATGCATAACTATGTTTATGGTTGTGTATGTTATTGAAAATGAGTGCGTACCAGATCAGCTCAGTCTGATGAAGAATTGTCACACAACCCAGAAGACCGGAGCGATCGAGAACCCTAAGGTGTTGGAGAAGGTTGAGAGGGTCGAGCAGAGGAAAGAAGAGCTCGTAACCCAACGCACTCAGGAAGAAGGGGGTTTTGTTGAGCTCTCTTGGGAAGATATCAACCGCATCGTCGTTGAGGTATTCATTTAATCCAAACTTTTATTAGATTATGTAAAACTATATTGATAACCGTCTAAGTAATTTTTTTTATTTTGTAGGAAACTCCTGTCTCGAAGGAACGACGTTTTGAACTCGGGAAGATGGTCACCGCTGGTGGTTTGCTGGCACATGTTGACCTGAGTCAGGGGTTGGATCTCAGTCAGGGAGAACATTAGGAGCTGGTGGATCTCCAAGATAGAAGCACGCAATTGGAGGAGAGACTCTGCCAGATTGAGGAAAGGCAAGCGAGGAGTGACGCTCAAATTTTCAAGCTTCTGCGGATGTTCGACACTCCGCGATCTTTCACATCAGATAGCGAGACCCAAAACCTGGGGATTAAGTTTTACTGTACTATATTTTGTATCAAAACATATTTATTAAAAACAAATTTAATATTAAAAATATATTTTTGAATTTATTAAATATATTTTGAAAATATTAATATTTAAAACAATTAATACTTAAAAAAAAAAGATTACATTCCGGTCAGATACCGTCGGATCCAAAACCGACGAGATCCGACGGCCTAAAACTGACGAGATTCGACGGCCGTAAATCGATGGTTTTTGACTACTATAAACCGACAAGATCCGACGGTGCAGAAACAACGAGAATCGATGAGACAAACCGATGGGAGCCAACGGTTACAATTCGACGACATCCAACGCTGCTGTCTGATAGAACTGGACAAATTTCTTGTCGGATTATTGTCGTCGGTTTTCGTCGATTTTGACCGACGACAACCTACGAGATCATGATTTCCGACCAAGGTTTGGCGACAACAATTTTTCGTCAGTTTTCATCGAAAAAGCCACTATTTTGATGGCTTCCGATGGGATATGTCGTCGAATTTTGCCTTGTTTTCTTATACTGGATGATTTATAATTGGTGGCTCATTGTGATTAGAAATGAATATATAAGAGAGAGAAAGTACTCTCATGCACAAGAAGTTTAATCCGGGTTGGATTAACTTTCGCCCCATGCTACTAAATTTTTTTTTCTTTATCTGATCCTTCCTTCTTTCGAGTTATCTTTAATTTTAGATTTTTCTCGTTTTTAATAGTTTTTTCTAAATTTTTTTTATCAACAATTGGATGTAGAAAACTTAATCTATAGTTAATCGGTTAATCCCCTAAAACCTTTAATAATATCATGTGGAACAAACATCACTATTTGAAATTAAATTTGGTTGGGAAAGACAACAACTATACGCTCGACCCAATTATACACTCGACCACTTGACCCAAGTCGAACTACAATTTTTTTTTTTACTTTTTACTTTTTTCATAACTATATCGAGCACATGCAGCATAGAAGTGACAACGGCAGAGGTTTTGGACAAGGAGGATGAGTTAGTTGAGGAATTTTACTTCTTTTTCCATCTTATCAGGATAGAAAGACACATGAGACTTTTACAAGTTTTGATTTCGATTTAAAATCTTGTGTCTCGCCGGAGACTCACCTCCGGAATTCACTATCTTGAGCTTTAGTTCACAAGAGAAATCGAATACAATCTCTCTCATCAATCCCTTCACACTCTCTCTCTCTCTTAACTCTATATAACTAGAGTTCTTCAAAGCATAAATCTCTAATATAATCAATCTAGAACTTATAGAGTAAAAGAAAGAACAAGCTTGTGGTGATAAAATGATCCAAGAGATCTAAAATAGAATCTAACCGATCCCAAAAAACTTTCAGCATCTACTCAACTCGTCCACGCCTATACTGAAGTAGATGCAGTTCAAAGATAGTGATTCACCTTTCCGGATCCTTATAACCGGATCCTGGTGACCCATTTCAACTTAACGGATACTTGAGGCAAAACCTCTGCTTCTCTAAGAGTCTTCACTCTTCCTTTGCAATACCAAATACTCTTAATACTTCACGTATATATACATACTAGAATCTTTTTTTTGGCCTGGCCTCTTTATCTTGTCTCTATTTGTGACAGAATAATGAAATATCATGATTCCCTTGCTTTTTTAATTGTGAAATAGAAAAATACATAGAGAAATTGAAAGAAAGAGAAACTGTGATCTCTTTCTCTAGCTGGGTAGGGTGGCGGGGGAGGGCGTGACCTCACCACCACATGAAAAGAAATCCCCACATAAATATCCTAGTGGTTGCGTTTGCTCTTCCTGTGGGCGTTTCAGTGATTGCTGGTCATGGTCGAGGCTAAATCTTTAGATATAGCTTTTTTTCTCTTTTCTTCTTTCTAAAGTTTTGTAATCTCGGGTTCTCCATAACACAACTTTGTTAATTACCTAATAGAAGTGATTCATCATGTTGGATGTTAATCAATCTACTCGGCCTAAAGTAATGTTACAGATATAATCCTAATAGAAACAGGTAATTAATAAATATTTTAAGTTGAGTTGTGACTAAGGTAATACTTTGAGTTGTTTAGTTTTTAGAGTTATTCTAAACAATCAATAAAAAAAAGTTATTTCTTATTATTCAAAGTGTGCAACATTGATTTGACATTCATCTTCAAACTCCAAGTTTCCAGATAGCCTAAAAAGACACAAATTATACAATATAGCACTCAAATGACTTATGATTCTAGTATCCAAGATGTATAGAAACTCAAAGAAAAAAATGAAAAACACAAATCCTAAATGATGTAAAGTAACAACAAGTACGATTTAATTCAAGGCTCTAATCATATAAAATTTTTAAAGATTAGACATATTTGTAAGAACTCCGTCGAAATATGATTTTAATGGAAAAACAAAAAGTTTTTGTTGTCATAAATTTTTTATCAGAAAATATGTTCCATTCTTAAATACTTATTAACTATTTTGTATACAATTAATTCTCGACAAATTTGCCATGAAGTATCTTCCATAATTCTTGATAATTTATTATATTTTATGATAGAAATTTTTCGATGAAATAGCTACATTAATTGGTGAAATAGCTACATTAATTGATAGAAATTTTTTTAATTAGCATGTGGTATGAGCCCATATAAAATCATTTTTCATCGGCTACTGGATTTTTTTGCTGTACACATGTTAATTAAATCGGTCGTATATGTGTCATTTAACCGAAATTCAACCATTAACTAACACAGTTAACTGTCAATATAAATTTGGTCATATTTTGTGTAGTTCATATCTATTTTTTGAATATTTTGATACTTCATATAAAATAGAAACTCAAATTCATGTATGAAATGGTTTTAAGATTTCAGCTGTTTCCCATATGTAATTTGAAATATACGACTGATTTCTCGTGCTTTTTACTCAGTGGTTAATGAAGTGTTTTTTTTTTTCTTTTCTTTTTTTGTTTTTTCTTTTTTTTAATATAAAAAAAGGTTTGTTTATACATTCCTTACGCAAGTGACCTTTACTCTAGTGGTAAGTGGTAATTGGTAAGTCCACTAAAGGCAGGCGCACTTGCACATCCTGAGATCGAATTCTACTGTCTGTATTATGTAAAAAGATGGCTAATACGCCGGCCAATTGTGTCCCAATTTTGATAAAAATAAAGAAAATATATATATATATATATATACATTCCCCACCGCTTATAATTGCAACGATGAACACTTTACTCTTGATCACATGTGCCAAAATATATATCTTTGTTCCCAAAATATATATCGTTTTGATGCATTTATCTCGCTTTGCGTCTGAAGTCCCTCCTGCAAAATAAATGAGCAACATAAATTTCTAGTTCTTTGTTAAAAAAAAAAAAATTAATTATTAGTTCTTCGTGGCTACTAGTGACTAAAATGCGCATCAAACCCATGTAATGCAAACTCTTTTTTTTATTTAAATTTTCTCACTATGTTAGTTGATTTTTCTGTTCCAATCTCCTTAATTTAGGAAAATAAATCTATGTAGTTTGGTTTTGTCATTAATTAGATTAACGAATGTCAATCAACATCCTAAAACCCGTTACACAGATTTGTGGCAGATCAACAAATTTACTTGGATATGTTATATATATAACAGTACATGCTCTAAATAAATACAGAAAGCCTTTTTGCAGTCTTATGACTTATTTTTCTAATTTATGCAGTTTTTTTTATTCACGTAGAATAATAATAGTTTTATGAGAAACAGGAGGCTTGGTTGCAATAAGGTTACATTACATCCAAAAATTAAGGATAACAGCCCCTTATCCTATACCAAAAAAATCCCTGTTAGTAAGATCAATATACAATATCTATAACGAGATCAAACAAAAGAGGTATATCCCATAAAATATCCTCTTATGAAGTCTCAATATATATCATTAAATCACTATACAATCCATAATTTTATACAGTTTATAACAACAAATTTAAACGGAATGATTCTTAGGATTCAAATCAGTTACAAAACTAGCATAGTTAATATGGTAAGGAAGGTGCATTCTCTTTTTCGATGAACAATGTTGCTAATGAGACAAAATCTCATTAAAACAATGAAGTGTCGTCTTATTATAGAAGTTCTTGTTCATTTTTTTTCAAGTTGGATTTATCCCACATAGGTCCATCCACAATAATTGGATATACTTTTATACACTTTGTAATGCATTTCTCTTATATTGCAGAATTTTTAAAAAACAGTAATTAAATCTTTTCAAAATTTATAACATTTTTTCAATTTTTTAAATTGAAATTTTTTGAATTAAAAAAACAAAACCAATTAGTGCGAACACTTAAATAATAAAAATGTCATAATATTACTATGGCAAATAGATGAAATTTTCTCTAAATTGCCAAGAAGCAGGTGATTTTGTTGGTTTGTTCCTGATCTAATAAGGCACCAGATGGTGAATACAAATCTCACCCACTCCAATTAGAATATTTAGGCTATCAATTGGGTCTTGTCGATCCAATGGTTGATTGTTAACAAAAAAACAAACAAAGAAAGAAAGTTTTTCTAAATTATATGATTTAAATTTGTCTGGTTAAACACCCCAATAATGGTTTAGTCATCTAGACTTCGACTTCATTCTTACTACATATAGTCTTGTATCGAAAATTTTAGGGATGATTTGGATATATATCGGATTTTATCTATCTAATTTTGAAAGAAAAATATTCGTATAAGAAAAAATCAATTGTTACCTCTAACGTAATATTACTCTTTCCCGGTTACTGTAATAATTGTATTCAGTGAAATTATGTGTTGGTAAAACGCTAAGACGTCGTTTATCATTAAAGCAATCTGATTAAATAAGTAAGTTGGTAAAATTTGCTAAATATATAGAAATAATTATTATTCCCTATAGCAGAATATATATGCATTAATATTTTCAAGAAATATATATAGATAACCATACATGTTGTTTACAAGCAATATGACTGGATGGTAACTATTTTTTTTTTGGATGGTAAGTATATGTTCTAAAGTTGAATGGTTGGTTAGTGTGGATGGAACATTGTCATCTTCTATTCGAGTAAACAATATTTTAAATACATAAAATATGAGACAAAAAACAATAATAATTCTAAAATATAACACAAATTATATATCAATGCCTTAAAAATAATATTATGATCAACCATTGGATCGGCTTACATATATAAAATATTATATATTTGTTAGGCTTTTTAGAAATAACTATAAGGTGAATTCGGTGAAGAATCATATTTTGTACAAGAATTAAGGGGGTGTATTGTGTCATAAATTTTAAATGATCGTGAATGATTTAGATTTTATGAAATTTCAGATAATTTTAGATGAATCTAAAAAGTTTTTATGATTTGTGACAAAATTCTCTAAAATTCCACCTAAAATCATGAGATTTGGATTTTTTTGTGTGTTTAACTAGGAAAATCCTTTAAATAACTCTATAATCCTATAGAATCATCTAAAAACACACCCTTAAATTTTTTCCAATAACAATGGATTTGATTGTGTTTTTAAAAAACACACCCTTAGATGATTTTTAGAAATTTTTATTTGAATAACAGATAATTTACCACTTAAACTCAAATAACTTAAAATCAATGTTTCAATACACTCTCCTAAGAATATTTTTTATATAATAAACCGTAACTATTTAGAAATATAACCTTAATATCATGTGGTATATTACAACGATATCCATTAGGAAATACTTAAAATACTAGACTTATTAGAAGGACACTTTATTAAAACAGTATAATCATCTTATATATTAAAGTGGGAGACACTTTCATTTTGACTATGTTTTAAATTTTAGGGTAAAATTAACCTAAGGTTCATAACAACCCTTAAAAATAGGCTTAAGGTGGTGTTGTTACTGATTTTTATATAAAAATTCAAATTTAATAGAAAAAACTCTAAAAACTAAAATTTAATTAAAAAAATGTTGGCACAAATTCGGTTTCAGTTTGAGTTTGGATTTGCTTTTCTAGGTATATATATTTAGGACCCATTCTGGTATATTGTCGAGTTCGGTTCATCTAATTCGGTATACTTATTCGGGTACTTTTATTTTTCGGACAGAGTTCAGTTCGGTATAGATCGAGTTTGTGTTCGAGTATTTTTATATAAAATTCAAAATTTAAGAAAACATTATTAGAAAAACTCTAAAAAAACTAAAATTTGGTTCTTAATTTGGTTCCAATTCATGTTTGGTTCGCTTTGTAAGATATATAGATTTAAAACCCATTAGGATATTTTGTTGGGTCCGGTTCTTTTAATTCAGGTTGATTTTGATTTGGGTTTTAGACCTCTAAAATAACATCTCAAAAACAATATTCAAAATATGATGACGGGTGATGACAGGTCTTAAAACCTAAATGAACACGGGTTGAAAAAATAGTGAAATTCCACATTATAGCGTGAGTATAATCCTAGTTTTAGTATTAATTACATGGACAACCATATAAGTAAATTTTACCTCTAATAATATTGAGCTTTCTTTCCATTATTCGGAGCATTAAAATAAGTTTCTTAAAAGATATATTTTCAATGACTTGCAAGAGGAACCTATTTATTTATTTCTTTCTCACTCTCTTTATTTAGTTTATTATACAGGAGATTCATGATCAATAATATATTCCTAAAATAATAGTCTAAACCTAAAATAAGGTTTCGTTCACACAACATATAGTGGTGATTAAGCTCGTGGTTCGTCATCACGCTTGTGCAAGCGTGCTCTGTTTTTCAACGGGGTTCTATAAACCATTGCTCTGTTTTAAAAGAGTTCTGATGTTTTGTAACAAACCTTTTTAAGTAATAAAGCTTAAGGCGACAAAAACAAAACATAATACACAATTATATTTTTCTATTTAACTAGCCGAGAAAACAGAATCACAATTCATTATTGTTTTAAAAAAATATTTTCTCTGTAATATGTAAGTTAAGTGGCCTTTTTTCTTTAAAATCCTACAATTAAGGTTAAGATCTTAGAATTCAGTAAGGTTTTCACTGCTCGATTTGATGAAATTATTGAGATAGTCCTTTGTAATAATCTGGTATATTATCACAATACTTTATCATTAAAGTTTTGTTAATTTGTTAACTTTGCTAATTATTTCAATTGTTTTAGGTGATCAATTGTTAACTTTGATCTACGGATTGATCTACGGATTGTACGTCAATTCTTCATAAGTGTTGGACCAATCAGTCTCTGAGGTGGATCAATCGGTCCACAGATCAGATAAGACTTGATGAGGTAATTGATTGATCTATCAGTCGTACACATATTCTAGTGAAAATGGGTTCGATCGATCTATAGTGGACTGATCGATCCGAGCTCCTAAAAACCGCCAATTTTGATCTTTTTTGCTCCAATCCATGTTTTCAGTGCCCAAATCCATCACAACTTATTTTGGACCTGAAAAGTGACTAAAAGACTCAAAAACTATAGAAAACATGAGTTAAAGCACATCAAAAACGCAATCCATCAGATCATAGATGAGAATGCATTCAAAAAGGTTTAGTTGATGTTGATCATGTTCTGGGAATCGAACAAAAGGCGGATATCTTGACTAAAGCTTTAGCAAGAATCAAGTTTGTCCAAATGAGGAAGATGATTGGAGTTCAACATTGTCCAAAGAAAAGCTTAAGAGGGAGATTGTTGAATTAGCTTCAAAGTATTCAACAATATTTTGGTGAACAAGTTTCTAGAAACTTAGATTAGTTGGTTAGAATAAGATATTCTCCAGGATAGATTATGATCAAAAGAATATAATCCTAATAGAAATAGGTAATTAATAAATATCTTAACTGGAGTTGTGACTAAGGTAATATTTTGAGTTGTTTAGTTTTTAGAGTTATTCTAAACAATCAATAAGAAAAGTTATTTCTTATTATTCAAAGTGTGCAATATTGATTTGACATTCATCTTCGAACTCCAAGTTTCCAGATAGCCTAAACAGACACAAATTATACAATATAGGACTCAAATGACATATAATTCTAGTATGCAAGATGTATAGAAAATCAAAGAAAAAAATGAAGAAAAACAAATCCTAAATGATGTAAAGTAACAAGAAGTACGATTTAATTCAAGGCTATAATCACATAAAATTTTCAAAGATTAGACATATTTGTAAGAACTCCGTCCAAATATGATTTTAATGGAAAAACTAAAAGTCTTTGTTGTCATAAATTTTTTATCAGAAAATATGTTCCATTCTTAAATAATTATAAACTTTTTTGTATACGATAAGTTCTCGACAAATTTGCCATGTAGTGACTTCCATAATTATCGATAATTTATTATATTTTATGATAGAAATTTTTTGATGAAATAGATACATTAATAAATATAGAATTATTTCCTATTTAAGTATAAAGTTTTTCCATAAAATAGAAAATATCAAAAATTTAAATAAAAAAGAAAATTAGCATGTGGTATGGGCACATATAAAATCTTTTTGCATCCACTACTAGATTTTTTTTTGCTGTACACATGATAATTAAATCAGTTGTACATGTGTCGTTTAACCGAAATTCAACCATTAACTAACATAGTTAAATGTCAATGTAAATTTGATACTTCGTATATAATTAAAATAGAAACTCAAATTCATGTATGAAATGGTTTTAAGAATTCGGCTGTTTCCCATATATAATTTGAAATATACGACCAATTTCTTGTGCTTCTTACTCAGCGGTCAAAGAAGTGTTTTTTTTTCCTTTAATATAAAAAATGTTTGTATATACATTCCTTATACAAGTGGCCTTTACTCTAGTGGCAGTGGTAAATGGTAAGTCCATTAAAAGCAAATGCACTTGCACATCCTGAGATCGAATCTCACCGCCTATATTATGTAAAACCTTGGTTAATGCACCGGCCAGTTGAGATGGTGAATTCAAATCTTACCCACTCCAATTAGAATATTTAGGCTATGGATTGAGTTTTATCGATCCAATGGTTGATTGTTAACAAAAAACAAACAAAGAAAGAAAGTTTCTCTAAATTATATGATTTAAATTTGTTTGGTTAAACACCCCAATTAATGGTTTAGTCATCTAGAGTTCGACTTCATTCTTACTACATATAGTTTTGTATCAAAAATCTTGGATGAGTTTGGATATATATATCGGATCTTATCGATCTGATTGTTAGACAAAAAAATATTCGTATAAGTAAAATTCAATTGTTATCTTTGACGTAATATTACTCTTTCCCGGTTACTGTCATAGTTTTATTCGGTGAAATTATGCTTTGGTGAAACGCAAAGACGACGTTTATCATCAAAGCAATCTAGTTAAATAAATAAGTTGGTAAAATCTGCTAAATATAGAGAAATAATTATTACTCCCTATAGCAAAAAATCTGATTACATATATTTTGTCTTGGAACTATAATTGATGTTAATACTTGTTAGACGTAGCACTAAAGTTATTGTGCAGATGGAACATTGTCATCTTCTATTCGAGTAAACAATATTTTAAATACATATAATATGAGACAAAAAGCAATAATAAATCTAAATATAATACAAATTTTGTATCAATGCCTTAAAAATAATATTATGATCTCGTATATATAAAAATAATATTATGATCTCGTATATTAATATTTTAATAATTACATATTATATATGTAAAATATATTAATATATATATATATATATATAGCTCCAGCACAACAAGATATATACGTGATATCATCTATGCTTACATATTATATATTTGTTAGGCTTTTTAGAAATAAATATAAGGTGAATTTGGTGAAAAATGATATTTTGTACAAGAATTAATGGAGGATGTATTGAGTCATGAATTTGAAATGATCGTGAACGATTTAGATTTTATGAAATTTCAGATGATTTTAGATGAATTTTAAAAATTTTTATGATTTGTGACAAAATACTTTAAAACTCCACCTAAAACCATGAGATTTGGATTTTTGTGTGTTTTAACTATGGAAATCCTCTAAATAATTCTAAAATTATATAGAATCCCCTAAAATCCCACCCTTAAATTTTTTCCAATAACAATGGATTTGATTACACTACAACAAAAAAACAGATTTGCAACGCCTTTTTTCGTTGCTAATTCGTTGTA
>OVAX01003658.1:0-18130 GCA_900406405.1 Lepidium africanum | reverse complement strand
CGACCCGAAACCTGGATTAAAATTATAAAACGGGTGTCAGATATGCAATTAGAATATGGAAAAAACTTCCGTCGGTAATTTACGATTATTTTCCGACGGAAATTTAGTCCGTCGGAATTTATTTTGGGATTACCGACGGAATCCGACGGATTATTTATTTAATAATTAATTAAAATATCCGTCGGTTTTCGTCGGAAAAGCGACAAATATTTCCGACGGAAACGAATTCCGTCGGAAATATTTGCCANAATATTTCCGACGGAAACGAATTCCGTCGGAAATATTTGCCAATTTTCCGACGGAAACAAATTCCGTCGGAAAATCCGTAGGTTTTACCTACCTTTTCTTGTAGTGTAATCCCTAATACAAACATCCAATGATCTGAAATATTTTATCAGTTTAATTTTGAATATAAATTGGTAAAGACTTATTCGTCTAGAAATCAGAAAGAAGAACTGAGCGAAACAAAATCATCCACAAGCGTAAAGTTATCCTCAAACCAGAGGTATTATAAGGAATTTTGTACTATGTTTTCTTTTGTTCTCATTTGCTCTTTTTTTTGTGTGCTTTGTGTCAATTATATATATTTTTGCAGAGTTATGTTTTTTGTTGGTGAATTATCTGATTTGGATTATATATACATTTAATTGTGAATTAACCAACTTTGTTTGATTGATGCTGTTTATGGTTTGGTATTTTGATGGAATTTGTTTCAAGTATTTTCTTTGATTATATTGTATCCTTGTGTGTTGCATATATAATGTTTTTTCAACATTTCATTTTAGAGGGATAAGATTCAAAATCTAAGAACAAAATCTGTTATTTTTTTCTTCTTGAAACTTGAATTACTTTTCATAAGTTTACTATGTTGTTTTTTTTTTTTTTTGGTAAAAATTTGTTTGTTTTTGTTTTCTAACAAATTTTTGCGCGGATTTTTAAATTTGAACTTTACATTTAGAGATTTTTGGTGTGCAAACTGTATGTTTAATTTGTTAAAAAAACCTTCTATTCAATTATGTCGTGCTTTTATTAAATTTGTAAAAATTTGGCATTTACTTCAAGTTCATAAAGTTTTGGTTTAAAACTCGTAGTGGGATTTTATGACCCGGTGAAGTTTTAAGACTTGGTTTTGAGGTTTTAAGACTCGGCTTTTGAATATCTTTGCGAGAATGTTATCTCATCTTTTCGGGAGTTAGGTTGTAACCCTTTTTTTTTTTTTTGGTGAACCCGAGATGGGAACTTATAAAAATGTTATTTAGTTTTAGCTGCACCCAAAGACTACCTACGTACCCCGTAGGGATCAAGTCAAGATGTAGTTCTGATTACATAATTAATTAGATGAGATGTGTCAAGTAACACATCTAAATCGCTGAGTCGTCATATCTTCAATAGTAATATCGCTTCAAGTTTATGGAGTTCCAACTTCGTGGAATCATCTCTCCTTCCATAGTCGCGATCTTGTAAATGCCTAGTTTTACGATTTCGCAGATAATATATGGCTCTTCCCAGTTGGCGCCGAGTTTACATGCGTTAAGTTCAGCCGTGTTTTCAAACACTTTCCGGAGTACTAGATCTCCTACTGTAAAGTGTCTTCCATAAACTTTCTTATTGTAGTACTTTGCAGCTTGTTTTTGATAGTTCTGTACTCGGAGAAGTGCTTCGTTGCGTTCTTCCTCCAAGTCGTCGATAATGGTTTTCATTGCTTCATTGTTTGAATTTTCATCTTTGGGAAAGTGTTTTCGATGCAAAGTTGGTACCACTACTTCTGCTAGGGCCATTGCTTCCATTCCATGAGAAAGAGATAAAGGATTTCGTCTTGTTGAGCGTCTCGGTGTTGTCCGATGTGACCATACCACAACATCCAACTCGGAAGCCCAATTTCCTTTCTTTTCCGAAAGCCTTTTCTTTATACCATCTATAATTTGTTTGTTTGTTGCCTCGGCTTGTCTATTTCCTTGTGGGTTTGGACAAGTAGATTTGCTCATGCAGATGTTCCATCTAGAGTAAAAGTTAGTGAATTTTGCTGAGATGAATTGAGATCCGTTGTCTATTACAATCTCGTAAGGTAGCCCATGTCGGCAGATTATGTTCTTCCTCATGAAGTTGACTACGTCTTTGTCTTTGATGTGCGAGTAAGCCTCTACTTCAACCCACTTTGAGCAGTAATCCGTCATGACAAGCATGAACCATTTTTGCCGAGATGATGGCAACAGTCCGACTATGTCCATTGCCCACTGCATAAACGGATATGGCATACTGCTGAAGTTAATTCTTCAGTCGGGGCGTGGATGATATGCCCATGTCGTTAGTATCTGTCGCACTTGGCTGCATATTGCGCATAATCCTTCGCCATTGTCGGCTAATAATACCCGAGAGTTCGGATCTTGTGTACGAGTGATCTTCCACTGTTGTGATTTCCACCAGCTCCATCGTGTGTCTTTTTAATGATTTTGTTGATCTCGTCACCATGGATGCAAGTGAGGAGGATTCCGTTTGTACTCCTGCGATACAACTTTCCATCGACTTGGGCATAGAAAGCGCACTTGGCCTTGAGTCGGCGAGTTGCCCATCTATCGTCTGGCGTTTCTCCATCCATAATGTACGCAAGAATCTTCTCTCGCCAGTTGATCTTCTGTTCACTGGACTGTTCAATATCTGGCATCTCGATGTCAGAAGCATCCATAGTACCAGTAATTGCCGAGAGAGTTCAATATCTCCTTTCGATAAGCTTATACTTGGTTGGTCTATACTTTTGATTGGTATTATCCGCCTTTGAACGGGATCAGTTGTAGATGTGAGAGCTGCTAAGGCGTCAGCTGAAGTATTCTCAGATCTGGAAATCTTGTTTACTTTGAATTTCAGATCNAGATCGGGAAATCTTGTTTACTTTGAATTTCAGATCCTTTGTCAAATCTTTGATGACTTTGAGGTATGCTTCCATCCGATCGTTCTTTGTGTCATAGCCTCCGTTTACTTGGTTGACTAGCAGTTGAGAATCGCAATAACATTCTACTTCGGTTGCTCCGATCTCTTTGGCCAGTTTGATCCCTGCGATCAATGCTTCGTATTCTGCTTCGTTGTTGGATGCTGGAAACACAAGTCAGAATGATTTCTAGAAGATTTCTCCTGTCGGACTTTCAAGTCCGATTCCGATTCCCGAACCATGTTGTGATGATGATCCGTCAATGTAAATCTTCCAAGTTCAAAGAACTTTGTCTGACTCTAAGGGTTCCAAATCGGCGGCCAACTCAATTAGAAAGTCAGCCTATATTTGAGACTTTGCACTCGTCCTTCCCTTCAACTCGATATCGTATTCACTTAACTCGATGGCCCACTTAGTCAATCTTCTAGATTGGTTTGGACTATGTAGAATCATTCGTAGCGGGTGATTTGTCAACACAATAATAGTGCGAGACTGGAAGTAAGGTTATAACTTCCTTGCCCAGGTCACTACTGCCAACGTAGGTATCTGGTTTCGGCTCCATCCAAAGACTTGCTTGTGTAGAAAATTGGGTGCTGAGTTCCTCTATCATCTCGAACTAGCACGCTACTCACTGCTTATGTTGATACTGCAATGTATAAGTATACTGGCTCTCCGTCTTCTGGTTTCGCAAGAATTGGCGGAGTGGAAAGATACTCCTTCAACTCAGAAAAGGCATTCTCGCACTTTTCATCCCACTTGAACTCTTTGTTTCCCCGAAATAAGTTGTAGAATAGGAGACATTTATCCATTGAGATTGAGATGAACCGATTTAGGGTGGCTATTCGGCCACTTAGCCTTTGAACCTCTCTTTTATTCTTCAGAGAAGGTAGCTCTAGGATTTCTTTAATCTGCTTTGGGTTTTCTTCGATTCCTCTTTGAGTGACTATGTAGCCGAGAAATTCTCCCAAGGTTACTCCGAAGGTGCACTTTGCCGGGTTGAGCCTCATCTGATAGTCATTCAAGGTTTGAAAACAACGTGCTAGATGTTCGATGTGATCTTCTGCTTTAAGAGACTTGACTAGCATGTTGTCAATGTAAACTTCCATTGCTTGTCCAAGTTGATCGGCAAACATCTTGTTGACCAATCGTTGGTAAGTCGCTTTGACATTCTTCAAACCGAATGGCAATACTTTATAGCAGTAAGTTCCTCGTTCTGTGATGAACAAATTTTTTTTCATGTCGTCGGGGTGCATCCGAATTTGATTATATCCCGAGAAGACGTCTATAAATGAAAAAAGTTCGTTTCCAGCAGTTGCCTCAACAATTATGTCGATATTCGGCAGTGGGAAACTATCTTTTGGACAAGATTTGGTTAGGTCGGTGAAGTCCACACATACTCGCCACTTTCCGTTCTTATTGGGAATGAATACCAGGTTAGCTATCTATTCAGGATATTGGACTTCGGCGATTGATCTGGTTTCAGTTAGCTTTTTGACCTCGTCAACTACAGCAGTTGTTCTTTCAGGTCCTAGCTTTCTTCGTTTCTGCTTGATGGACTTGTAAGTTGGATCAATGTTCAATCTATGGCTTGCAATCTTCGGATTGATTCCAAGCATATCTTTGGCTGTCCACGTGAATGCCATTACGTTTTCTTCCAAAAGTTTGATCAACTTGTCTCGGATCGGCATACTCAAGTTGATCCCAATGCTGACGTATTTTGACGGGTCTGTTAGGTCGATATTGACGCTAGATTGGTTAGGTTTTTTTGGAACGGGAGGTTCCGTCAATGCTTTGCTTTTCAAAGTCACTGTGATCATGCAGGACTTGTTTCATAACTTTAACTCGGCGATAAAACATGTACGAGACATCTTTTGATCTCCTCAAAACGTGTAAACTCCTTGGCTTATCGGAATACACACTGGTGATAGCTTGACAAGATCGCTTTCATCATATGAATTCAAGGTATTCTGAGGATTATATTATAGATCCGCGCTTTATCTACAACCAAGAACTTGATCTATCTGGTGATTCCGACAACTCGGACTACTAACTTGATAGTTCAGATTGCATATATCGTACTTCCATCGAATGCAGTCAGCATCCTTTCCACTAGTTTGATTTATGTGTCTAGTAAAGCCATCTTATCCAACGTCTCCTTAAAGATTAGATCTACCGAGCTGTATTTATTGATGAAAATCTGAGATACGTTATAGTTAGCTACTCGTAATTTTACGACTTGTGGGTTGTTATGTGGGAAGCTTACTCCTTCAACATCCTTGGTGGTGAATGTAACTTTTGAGTCAACCGATCCTAAGCTTTCTTCGACTGGATCCAGTCAACCGATCCCAAGCTTTCTTCGACTTGATCATGGTTGACTGCTACTACAACCTTCCGTTCGTACCTTGTGATTGATTTTATAGTGTCGCCACAAAATTGTAATCCTCTCATGATTACGTTGACTTTCACTCTTGGGGATTATGATTCTTTGGATTCATCATCTTGTTTTTGCCGTTTTGGTTTTTTTTTTGACACTACTGTCTTCGTTTGCCGCTTTGTAAGCTACTTCTCGTAACTCGACTTCTTTTCATTTTTTGTGCTTTGAACTTTTGAGTTTCTTCTTCTGATAGATTCAACTCTCAATTGCTGAACCTCTCGGTAAGTAACTCTTGCAGCTGTGTGCACTTTGAAATGGAATGACTGGTCCTATTGTGAAAGGCACAATATTCCCTTCGGTTGTAAGTGTTGTTGAACGGCTTCTTACGAGTTGGGCTATCAGTTTTACCGACTTGAAAAGCTATTGTCGAGATCACTTTTCCTCTGTAATTGTGTTGTCTCAGCTCATGAAATTCTTCTTTCGACTCCTTAGCTCCTGAGTCTCGATGAATTTTCTGTGTTCTGGCGAGGATTTGCTTCTCCTCTACAAAGGGCATCCGGGATCGTACTGAGCCGATTTACGAAAAGATCTCTTTGCAAGGCCTCACCATAACCATTCCGGTTCTTAGAGCCTCAATAGCCATGTCGTCACTGACTTTTGCTTTAGTCAGGATTTTCTTAAATTTTCCAAGATACGACTTCAGGGATTCGTCAAACCCTTGCTTCAAAGACCGCAACTCTGCTGTAGAAGTATCTTGGTTAACGAATAGGGCGTATTGCTTCATAAACAACTCGGCAAGTTGATTGAAGCTCTCGATCAATCAAGTTAGTAACTTGGTGAACCATACTAAGGCATCGTTGGTTAGGTTTTCGGCGAAGAGTTGGCAGTAAGCAGCGTCCTCCTGGTAAGGATTGTAAGTTATCCCGTTCATCATGACATTGAAAGCACTCATAAATTTGATCGGATCAGTGGTCCCATCGTATGTAGGACACCTAATTCTTGGTCTCCGGTTTACTAAGACCCTTTTTAGTCTTGGCGCGAAGGGCGAGTTCCAAGCTTGAGCTAAAATTCGCCCAATCTTTGGTGCCGAGCTGGTAGCTTGATGGGATTGAGACCTCATGTCCTCCATCATCCTGTATATGACTGCTGTGTCCATTGTAGTCGGTGTTTCCTGTCTCGACGTGTTCTGAGTTGTAGACTGCCCTGGTCCCGTCATGTTAGTTGGTTGTGGACTCGGTACTGCTCCAAACAGATTTCTTTAGACCCTAGCCACTACTTCTCCATCTGGCCTGTTGTTTTGCGTAGACGGGAGGCTACTGCCGTTTAGACAAGACTTAATTATGTCAAATCTTTCCAAGTTTCTTCTATCAGAAGCCTCAAATTGTGCTATCATGTTGCGCACCAAATTTTTGATCAAAAGTGGTCCTTGAGGCGGACTGGGAGGGCAGTAACTTCTTGAGATTTTTCTCGATTCTCCTCCTGAGTTTGAACAGAGTTCAAAGACGATCTGAGAGTTGGATCAGTGTTTTCTTGGAGGTTAAGGTCCTTCCTTTTGGGTGAGGTGATGGTTACTTCGTCTTCAACCATCCTTTTTTTCACGTGCAGTCCTTGTTCCTGTCTAAAGAATTCCTTCGATGTCTTCCCCACATACAGCGCTAATTGTTCGAACTGAGTCTAGCACAAGGAGCTAGATCTGGGATTCTGATTAAAAGAGGGAAGACTGGGCAAGGATTCTTAAGAGCTTTGAAGTAAAGAAGTGTATTGCGAAGAAGAGGATGTGCTCCTCTATTTATAGACCATAGAGGCGCTTACAAAGTAGATTGAATAAAGGAAAATATACATATTTCTAGATAAGGTCATGTCTAGAGATTCTTGCTAGATTTTCAGAAATTTTCCATGTCGGAATAGGAAAATTTCCATTTCTTTGTTTGCGGACGTGTCGTCCGACTTCCTTCAAGCTTCACCACGCTTCCGAGAAGGAATTCTTTGGAGTTGAGACTTCGCTAATTGCCGAGTTCAATACTTGGAAATTTGCCCGTTGTTTCCTGTGGACCGAAGTAGGATCTCGGATCCACCTCCAACACTTAGGAAGCCTAAGCCCTAGGCAAAGTATTAAAATTAATTTCATATTTTTCTTCTCCAATATTTAAAATTTTCAAATTCATTACATTTAATAAGATCTAATAAATTATTAAAATTAAACTTTAAAGCCATTAGGAAGCCTAAAATCAAGGGAAAATATTGAAATTTCTTTTGATTTCATATTTTTGTTTTCTTATTTTTGAATTTTTTTTCTTTTTTTTCTAACTTCTAAAATATTCAAATTCATTGCATTTAATAATATATATGACATTATCAAAACTAAATCCTAAACCTTTTAGGAAACCAAGAGAAAATATTAAATTAAATTTATATTTTTCTTCTCTAATTTTTTAATTTTTTCTTATTTTTTAATTTTCAAAAATCTTTAAATTTATTGCATTTAATAATATATATGAAATTATCAAAACTAAACCCTAATTCCCTTAGGAAGCCTAAACCCAAAAGAAAGTATTAAAATTTCTTTTTGATTACATATTTTTGTTCTCCAATTCTCGAATTTTTTTTTCCTTTAAAATCTTTAAACGCAAAACAAAACTAATTTAATTCAATTAACCAAAAAAAAGTAAAAAAATGGATTGAAATGGTCTTTAAACAAGCTCTTTACACTAACAAGTATCAGTGGCATATCATAATTACCTCATTTTCAATTAATTTTTGACCGAAGAATCACTGTAATCTTTGTCACCATGCTTATGTCTTTGATAGCTCCGTGGTTGAGCCTTATTAACTTTTGTGGCAATGATTTTAGAGTATTCCACTGGATCCTGGCCTTTAGAACTTAACCAGATATTTAGAATCGAAAAATCTATAATTGATTTCACATATGGGAATCATTTTTTTATTAACCATTTATTATTAGAGTGGCCTTTCTCTTTTAGAGAGATAATTCACCTAATTTACACTATAAGAATGAAGGGCACATTCTGATTATCATTCCTGTCTAACGATTAGAAATTAGCATTTTCTAACTGTTATTGACGAAAATAGAGTGGTCAGTTTGAAATAGTCAGAAATTGGAATCCTCTCAATAATAGTTAGAAATTTCCGACTCTAACCGGATTATGTCTGGTCAAACATGGTCAGTAACGGTCAAAAATTATTCGGTCAGAAACAATAGGAAATTTCTGACCATTATTTACAGCTTCCGTTTTATTTTTATTTTTTTAAAATGTAATTTCAAAAAATGATTAATAATTACGAATATTAAATATTATTAATAATTTTGAAAATCAAATATTTTTAATTAAAATTATATATGAAAAATATGTATATAATATATAATCAACATGAAAACATATATATATATATATATTCTATGAAATAAACATGGAAAAATTATATGTATGTATATCAAAATCTAAAATCAACAACAAAATCAAAACCCAAAATCGAAATTAAAATTAAAACCCAAAAAAATAATACGAAAATCAGAAAACTACATATATGAACCATAGTTATCCATAGATGAACCAAAAATGGTATAAAAGTTCGAAAAATAGATTCCTCAACACAATACTATAGATTCATGTAAAATCATACCATTTAAACCTAATCCATGGTTCCTAAACCTTAAATTCGAGCAATCTTAACTTAATTCCTAAAAATTTCAACCTATAGCCATCATTGAAGAAAAAATTAAGAAAAACCTAGAATACTTACATGATTTGGAGGTTTAGAAAGTTTGATGAAGATTGCGGTGAAAGCTTCAAGAAATCGGTGTTGAAATTGCCGGACTTTGGCTAAGAATCGCCGGTTAAAAAACTGAGTGCTCTTTGGAATTTTATCTCATCGGAGAAGATAAACTTATTTTGGAATTTAAATTACAAACGGTCTGATCGGAAAACTGGCCAGAACCGGTCAGAAAACTTAAAGGGATATGTGGCGTCTCATTGCAAAGTTATGGTTTGGGATTGATAAATTTTTGGCGGTGGATTTTTCCGTCCGGGTCCAGTCAAAAACGGTCAGACCGATTCTGACCGGTTTCAGAGTTTTTTCTGCAAATATTTATCAAAAAAGTAAAAAATAAAAAAAATAAAAAACAATATTAGTCTGTTCCAAACAGAAATTACTAATCGAAACTGACTGATTTTGTTTTCCTATTTGTTCTCCGAAAAAATTGAAATCGGTCAGTAATTTCTTACTGGAACTGGCCGGTATTTAAATAAACTAATTCTGGTCAGTTTCGGTCAGAAAATACTTACCGATACTGACTAAGTTTAATTTTTTTTGTTTTCCAAATAAAAAAATTTAAAATAAAATGAAATCGGTCTATTTTTGTTAATATTCGGTTGGTAATTTCCTACCGGATTAGACAGTCATAAGTTATGTCAGAAACGAGGACCTTTTCTTGTAGTGTTAGGGTTTTTCTCCGACGAGTTTATCTCTTCTTTTCTCTTTTCTCATATCTACATTTTTCAGAGAGAAGGATATAGAGTTATCCGTCATTTAATTTTTCCATTTTGTATGGTTTCTCTTCTGACATATTGTCGTTATCTGTTTCAGTTTCGGTTTTGTCTCCTCGCGATGGTGAGTATCGTTTAATTTCGGCTTTTTCCGGTAGGTTCTCTCTTGCAGGCGGTGGTTCTCTTTCCCGGAGCTTCTATTATCACTAGGAACAAAGTATCATGTCTGATCCCATTTTATTGATTTGTCAATCTTCTTCGCTTTCATCAAAGAGTAGCAAATGGTGAGTAAGATCGGACCAATAGTTTGGATCCTGACGGTGATGGAGTATATCGGAGATGGAGATCGCTGTTTAACAATTTCTTTGTTTCGGATCTGAATAGGAAGATGCCTTAGTTGTTTTCAGGAAAAGACGACGAGTGTTTCTCGGGTTCATTTTTCGGTGCCACATAATCGGAGTTTTGCCAGCTAGCTTTGGCGGCTATTTGCATATTGATGTATTCATCAGATCATTACCCTAACTCCTACGGTTTTCCAACATTTGGGCTTATGTTGGGCTTATTTTCGTTTAGCTATCAGTTTTATTGTATGTTATTTTGGCTCGTTATTGGTAAATTTTTAATAAAATTTCGAGGAAAAAAAAACCATTTATTATTATCATTTCATTCACAATTGTCAATTGTATCCATTACATCAACACAATGTCTGTGCTCTTTAATATCTTTAATACTGGCCACCATTTTAAGGCAGTTTAGCTCCAGAAAAAAGTTGTGAATAAAGGTAAAATGTTTGAATTGCTTCAAGATTTTGATGATGAAATAACTGTTAAGGTTCTCCCATCAGGTAGTTTCTTATTTGCGAGTGAAGCTCCTGAAGATATTTTAGGGTTTAATCTAGTGGCGTCTCACCGAAGCTTCTCCAAAAAGAGTGTTAGTTTTTATAATTGAGTTTGGTCAGATTTATTTAATTATTAAGTTAAATGTAAAATGAAGAGATGTGTGTGGTAGTCGTAACTTATGAAGTCGGCAGTTACGTTACGAACAATTACAATTGTTCATGTAAATTACGATATAAGTGTCAGTCTTATATTATGTAAAGTTGTCGTTGAAACCAAATAGTTTCAGATAATTAAAGAATTTCTATTTTGTTCTTCTTTTTACTTTGTCTCATAATTCCCTTCTCTTGTATAAACATATCAATCTTCCAACAAAGAGAAAGTTGATGTTTACTGAAAATGGAAAATGGTTAATCAAGATACAGAATATTCGCGATTTTGCTGTAAAAAAATTATTGAGAAAATGCGAATTTGTGTTTACCTGACCAATTTAAATATAAAATTAGTTAAGTTTAACTCGTTCTTAACTATCGTAATGACGTACATA
This sequence comes from Lepidium africanum, assembly GCA_900406405.1. NCBI lineage: Eukaryota > Viridiplantae > Streptophyta > Magnoliopsida > Brassicales > Brassicaceae > Lepidium > Lepidium africanum. Next base: position 6,945 of record OVAX01003658.1, on the reverse strand, counting down.
AACTAATAGTTTAAATCAACACAAATTTGTATTTTTTTCGGTTGAAACTGCAGATTAATTTTTTTAGCAAAATCGTAAGTTAAACGACCATTTTCTAAACTTTCTAACTCATAATTTTTATTTTATTTTTTATAAGAAAAAAAATCGAGTTAAAATTCTCTCTGACACAACTATTGAGACAAAAAACATTTCTTCATCCTCCTCCGACGCCGGTGATGTCGGAATCACCGGAATTCACCGGCGTCGGGCACTAGTTAGCTTTCTGATTTGCTCTCCTTCTCTTTGTTTCCTCTCTGTGATGGTTCTTCTTTGTCTCCTCTCTGTATTGTTTCTCTTTTGTTTCTCTCCTCCATCGGAAAATATGGTCGGTGAGAAGAGAGCTCGAAGCGTTGTCTTTCGAGGACGAAGATACCTTCAGTGCCTTCACCTCCATCTTCCTCCAGTGGATTCGAGTTTGTCTTCATTTCTCATGTTCAGTTGTTCTCTTCCTTCTCCTTTGTGCTTAGTGTTTGGGTTTCTGTTGCTTCAAAAACTTCCGGTGGATCTAAACCATCGAGATCGATTTATCCGCCTCCCACTTCTCACCGCGACGTCACATCATTCAGAGTCATCATCCTTGCCGCCGGCGAGCCTCTGATTAGATCTATTGCACCATCCTCCACCGATCTGTCACACCATACACCGGCCAACAAAGCTTGGATGTAGTAACGGCCACGGTTAAAAGAAACTTGTCTAGGGCGAACTCATCAATTAACTCTGATGGGCCCTCTTGGATTGATTTAATTGGTGGGCTTATTAAACGGCTCATATTCCATATAAGGTATTCTACCATTCCTACTCTAAATAATTCACTCAATGGGCCATTTGAGGATAAGCCCAATTTTATGAGTTTTAGATTGGATATGTACGATTATCTTATGATTAAACCTATCATCATCTCCTGGTTGGAGATAAGCTGGTCCCGAATTGTCTTTGATGATTTGGCGACTTTATATCAAAGCTCAAAAGTTCAACGAGCTCCCTTGTGTGTTCGACCGATCTATATGGCGACTGAACCAGTTTCTCGTCTCCCTCCGCAAGGTGTATCATCCACTCCATTGGCTGCCTCGATCATGTGGCAAATATTTTTGGGGATTACCATTTAGAAATATTTTGGGGATTACCATTTTTGTATTAGATATACTTTGGGGATTACCATTTAGAAATATTTTTGTATTTATTAAAAAAGCATCGTTTGAATTGGTTATTACCAGAAGAGTCGTTAGTTATGAGCTTAGAACACTCAACTGTTTCTCGTTCAACAAGATTGAACCAACCAAACTTTATCCATTGATTTTCAGTTTTCAGATTAAAGAGAGAACACCATATTCATAGCTAATTCTTATTCTTGTAAACGATTGGATTTACAAGATTCGATCTATATATCAAAATATCACTTTAAACCTTTAGTACTATCAAGTGGGAAAATATATCCCCCTGGAATCAAATTTCGGTGTGAATAAAACGGAGATGAATAATTTACCACTTAACCATAGTTACTTCCTCGTACATTTTTTTTTCTTTTTTTCTTAATTATTTTTAATTAATTTTTCCTTTTTATTAAGATAGACAACAAATTTTTAGAAAATCTATGCGTTAAATTTATTTTTTGGTTCTATCTACAAGTAGAAACTCTAGATTCGGAACCATATTTGTAGTTTCTATCTCTCTAGTTAACCTTCAGTTGAGTTAGAGATACTCTGATGATTACCGTTAAATTTTTTATTTTAATAGTCTTTGCTCAAAGTATTATTTTCGTGAAATAAAAAGAGTAATAATGCTGACGCGTAAAATGATTCGTTTCTACTAATTGAAACTTCGTATATGGATATAATTTGAATATTATGAATGAGATTTTTGACTATATAAAAAATAATATTACTTGCCATAAAATGTAATATGCATGTACAAAAATCCTTGACAGTTATTCAAACATCCAATGATTTTTTTTTGTCAACATTGTATCGACAAGGCCCGATCTATAATCTAAAGTTCACCCCTAAAATTTATTTTTTAAGCTAATACAGCGGGTAGGAATCGAACCCTGGTGTTAAGTCATTAGTTGGATCATCCTAACCACGAGACTGAGAGTAACTCGGCACATCCAATGAGTTTAAGGTTTTGTAAAATTTTATCCATTTAATTTTGAAAATAAAAGGATAAAGACTTGTTCCTCTAGAAATCAGAAAGAAGAAGAAGTGGGCAAAACAAAATCATTTCTAGCGTAAGGTTTTTAATTATAATTTCTCAAATCAGAGGAATTATAATGAATCATGTGTTATGTTTTCTTTTCTTCTCATTTGCTCTTTTGGGCATTTACTTCAAGTTCATAAGGTTTTTGGTTTTAGATTTGTAATGAACTCTTGATTATATCACAATTTCGCTTGTTTTGGCATGTTTTATGTACTGACTCTTCGTATTCGAAGATATTGGTTGAATTCCATTTTGGTGCTGATGAATTTTGATTTGCATAGCTTTTGTTTCAAACCTTAATTCCATTATAGAGTATATATGATTGTCTTTGCAGGATAAATGGTTTTTAGATTTCAATTTAGAGGCATAAGATTGAGGAATTGTATTGAACCATTGGGTTATGAATGATATTGTCAAGTGTTAAATGATTTTGGATAAGTTCAGTGAAGATTTTATGATTTTTTTAAAACCTCCAAAACTTGATTTTTGTATATTTAACTAAATGAATCCTCCCACTTTAAAATCTTTTAGAATGACTTAAAACCACTGATTTTAAGTTTTTTAAAGGATGTAATTGTCCTTTCAAAAAGCGTTACTTTAATAATATTAGATTTTAAGAGATTCATTGAAATTTATATATAAATGACAGATGATTTACGGTTTGACACAAATCATTTAAATTTCATGTTTAATACATCCCCTAAAAATCTAGAAACAAACCCTTTTCCGAAACCTGAATGTTTTTCCAAAGTTTTACCAGACCTGAAAGTATTTTCTTTTGTTAAACAGTTGTATTTGTTTTCCAACGAATTTTTGCGGGAAAACTTTTAAGACAAATTAAAATTTTTACCGAACTTTGGCGCGAAACCGTCTATAGAAATTTTTAAAATGAGAACCGTTATTCAATTATACAAGGCCTTTAATAAACTTTTCTGGATTTGACATGCAGATCTTGTTCATACACAAGTTTTCAATTTAACTTTATGAAGTTTGATTGACTAAACAATAAAGATCAATGAAGTTTTTATTATATTGAATCCAGATTTCACTAAGTTTCTGCATTTTTATGTTTCCAACACCTTGTTTTTGAAACTTTTTAGATTCCATTTTAGAGCTCTAAAAAATCTAGCTAAAAATCTTCTTAAAAACGAAATCTAGTTTTTCAAATTTTTTTTTCTTTTTTGGTATCAATTGTAAGCTCTTATAAATTATACCATTTTCGAGTTTTTGACAGAATTACAAGGGTAACGAAGAAAGCAGATTAAAGAAAAACTATATAAGAGACAAAAATACAAACAACAAACTAAGCACCAACAAATTAGCCCAACACTGGAAACGAAGAAGTAAGTAGGAGCCAAAGATGAAGAAAGCACAAAGTACCAACACTAAGACCTTGTAATACTTCCTAATCTATCGATTGCTACTAGCGACTTGGTCCAAGCGACAGCCCTCAATGCTCGGACCAATACCGCCTAACTAATAGGAATAACCCGCAAAGAGCTTTGAAATGAACTAGAGAGCAAACTGGTGGAAAGAAACCAACTCCTTCAAGCAAATCCAATAAAACGACACCTACTAGAGACGCAGTCGAACGAAACAACATCAAGAGAATAGAGCCTAACGAACTAACACACCCTAAAAATGGCAGAATCCCGCGCATAACTCAAACTTGGATCTTATCTAACCACCTAGACTCACACCACAGATCCAGCCGTCCTCTAACTTCTCTGAATTTATTATACAATGAACTTTCATTAGATATTGATTTAGTTTTGTATAACGAACTTTGACTGCCTAACTGTTTGTTCATGAATTAGAATTTCTAAACCAAACTCTTTGTCTTTGCAGGGTCTGAACTAAGACACCACTGTCAAGTTATTGTGGCACAGTTTTGATAAGAAACTAATCCATTGGACACAAAATCAATAAAAGAAATCATTGAAGAAGAAGCTATAAGAGCGAAAGCCATTGCGGCCAAGAAGTTCTAATCAGGAGATTTTGCTAGAGCCAAAGAATTTGCTGTGAATGCACAAAAGCTTAATCCTTAACTATGTGGTCTTCAACGTCTCAATATAGTTCTAGATGTGTGGATGGCTTATGAGAAGAAATTCAATGGTGAAATTGACTATTATGGTCTTTTCTCCGTTGATCCTACGGTGGACCTTGGAACAATCTCTGAACATATCACATCAGATTAAGTAAGGCTATTGTCAATGACAAGGATAACTCCATTGGTAGCTTTGAAGAAGCATTGGGTATTATGGCTGATGCATTCAAATATTTGAAGGACTTATAGATGAAAGAACTTTTTGACAATAAACGTGATCAAGCTCGAGACCGGTTGAGTAGACTTAGAGATGTAGGAAACAAACAAAAGGAATCTCCAGATACGGCTCGAAGTGCTTCATTTGAAAGGTCTGTGTCTGTTCTAATCAGCACAAGATTGATGGTCCTTCTTTTGCTCCTAATCAACACAAGAATGTTGGTGCTTTTGCGGAAACAATAACCTTTGAAGACTGTGAAAATCGGAATGCAGTGAAACGAGTAAAATTTGATGAAAGGAAGAACAACTACCATGTGGCTATGGAGGAGGAGCCAAATGTAGTGATAAGGGAGAAGTTAAACCATATACGGATAATGAATGTTCCAGATTCTAATTTCTATGATGATAGTGATGCTATGCCTCGGTATTATGCTTTGGTACTCAAAGTTATCTCTCAAGAACCGTTCAAGATGTGTGTTTGTTGGTTGATGGACAAGGACAATAAAGAACATGGTCCAATGAATTGGGTTGAATGTGACTACTACAAAACAAGTGGATGCTTCACACTCAGGAAACCTGAAATCATCGATACTTTGAACTCATTCTCATATAGAGTTGAGGTGACAAAAGGTTTAAGAACATTTTTGCACATATATCCGAAGAAAGCTAATGTATGGGCTCTTTATAAGAACTTGTCGCCATCTTGGGGCCTTTTCACTTCAGACGAAGTTATACACCAGTATGAGATGGTTGAAGTGCTTCAAAATTTTGATGAAGAAGAAGGTGTGACTGTTACGCCGCTAGTTAAAGTCCCAATGTTCAAAACTGTATTTCGTCGAGATCCAAATATGACCAGGACATTCCCTGAGAACGAACTGTTCAGGTTCCTTCATCAAGTGGCTTCTCATTTACTTACAGGTGAAGATGGTAGTAATGCTCCTCAAGGTTTCATGGAGCTTGATCCAGCAGCTTTGTCACCAGAGTTTCTCAAGGTTCTTCTCTGAGGAAGATGTTATTAAAAACCAGACGACAAGGCTGCTTTTCTATTATCTTCTTCATATTTATTAAAATGTTCTTCATGTTTCTATTTCTCTTTCTTTTTCTTATTGGATTTGACTTTATGTTTACTTTTGAATTGTTTGGAGTATAAGTATCTTATTGTAATGGTACTTTGTTCTTATGTTATATAATATAGAAACTCGCATCTTCATATATATCAAAGTACTTATGTGATTTACAAGTAGACTTAGAGCTAATAAGATAAGCTTTAAGTTTTTTCAATGAACTATTTAAATATATTAAAAAAAAAAAAAAACAGAAACATAGATACAAGAACCAAGTAGAAATGGTCTCATGGTAGGGGCGACTTGGGATAATACATAAATCTGTTAGTCATGAGTTTGATTTCCTCTAGGAACCAAGTTGCTGCTATTTGGTCCAGTTTTGTAGCTCGATCTTCATCATTTGTCCAAATGTCCGATCGCAGATATTTTTGATGTATTTTCGAAAGATTTTGTGATTTAGTGAAAGAAACATATAAGATTTCATTTCCTTGCAAATTTAAGTTAATGCATTATGCAATTACGGTAAAGAAAGCAAAAAACTAAATCGGTAAATAAAATTTCAGATTTGAGAAACAATATTAGCTGTATCAATCCTACGGTCAGGGTCTTCTTTTTAATAAATCTAACAATAAATCTTATCTAAAACTCAAGAAAATATATGAAATAATTATAAAAAAAAACCATTTTAACAAAAAAAAAATTACCAAATCTATGAAATTTCATATTTCAGATATTATAAGCTGCTTCGTAGCCCACTATAACAATCATACACTCAAACTTTCCTTTTAAATACAGAACCCCTTAGACCACCATTATCCATAGTCTTTTATTTTGAGTTTCTTATTCATAAAATATTAATATTTTAATATAAATATAAAATGAACCAATAAAAAAGATCCACATCTTTAGAGACTTATGTTAAAGTCTCTTATTTAAGAGACTCATAATCTTCTCTCACCTCTAATATCATTATTTTCTAATTTTTTAATGCTTAGAGATCTATTTAGAAACCACCAATAATCATGCTCTTAGACAACAAAACTCATGTCCTAAAACAAAACCCTAGAAAAAGACAACATCAACCGCGACCAGCAGAAGCCTCCTCTTACTTTATCTCTTACTCTGTCCTTACAGATGCAATAGCATCCTCCTCCTCGTACTCTGTTAAGAACCAGACGCTCCGGTACTCTGTTTGTCACGTCGATAAAAGAACCAGACGATACTGGGTTTCACGTTTCACTCAATCAAAGATACAAGTTGCACAGGAGATTTTAGAGAGCCTGGCTCTCTGGCTCTCCGCTAACAAACACTACTATTTTCTAGTTCAGTTTCTAGCCAAAATGTAAAAGAGCAACAGACTCAATACTTATACTCTAATTCTACAAA
>OVAX01003657.1:0-18133 GCA_900406405.1 Lepidium africanum | reverse complement strand
TTCGATTAATATTACATAATTTTAAGAGGGTTAGTAATGAAAAGGCGGAATTGAAAAGATAGATTTCGTAATTGTGGCTATTTGTAATGAAGATTAATAACTACTGTCAATAAATGTGATATAAAATAAAAATACTAAATTGGGAAATAAAATCTATATTAATGGGTTTGTCTATTCAATGGCCAAAGAAAATGGCTTTCATTTCAGTACAGATACTAAGCGACATCATTGTGCGTGTGGGGAAAAATAGTTTCAGAGATATTGGGGGATTCATAGGAAGTGGGAACGAGGTACCAAAATTTGTGCTTTCCACTCAATGCTTAAAGGTTGCAAACGTTGATGAATTCTTTGAACAACCATCGATGGAAAATATACATTCTCAATACAGGCTGTTTTTCCAAGAATACGTTGACGCATGCAACCCAACCGCCAAATACTTGGANTGTTTTTCCAAGAATACGTTGACGCATGCAACCCAACCGCCAAATACTTGGAAGGGCTACGGCTTGCAGTGAAGGAAGGCCCTACTGAACGAGGATACTATCTGATGCATTCGGTAGCAGAAGAGATAGCGGTGGCCAACATTGCATATGGAATCTTTGCAATTTGTGGAGGGCACTACAAATTGGGGAGGATAAAAATCAAAGAAGTGTCATTAAACCTAGGCGAAGAGGGCACACTTGCATTAGCCCACATGTTTCTTGCACAAGTTGAATACATAGGGCCAGAAGGAACAAGAATCTATTACGACACGTATAGATGACCTGTACTAGAAACACCACATTGTAAGTTCATTTCATGTCCTCCAGAAAACCCTTATTTTCAATGTCTTGAGTTTTCGTGTTAAAGCTTCGTCCTTGAAGGTTTCTAGAATTGTAATAATAGAATGTAATGCCAATGGTTATCTCCATTTTCTACTATAAATGAATTTATTAATGTATTAGATATCTCTTGACTTTTCAAATCTACATATTTTACACATTTATAAACTTGTTGTAATCCTTGTAATTTTTTTGTTTCTAAGGGTCTAAATACTCATGTATTAATATTAAACATTTATATACATTATGTTAATATTACACAAAGTTCATGACGAAAAAATAAAAATATATTACACATAGTTAATCGAAAAATAAAAATATATTACACAAAATTAATTGAAAATCTATTACACAGAGTTAATTGACAAATAAAAATATATTACACAAAATTAATTGGAAACCCTAGGTTTAGTTAACGAAGGTGTGTGTTAAGAACTCAGCCGCCATTGACCGTAGGATAGGACGCTTCCACAAGCAAGTGTGGACGAAGCTCACTGCTTCTGGAGAGGCGGTGGCGAGGACATCGGATAGTACGTACAGAGGGGCATTGATCCGGCCAATGAGGTCATGCTAGTTAACACCACAAAGACTCCGGAGTCCTTGAAAACGTTGCCAAGGAGGCGTGGCGGTGAGAAGTTGTACCACAAAGCACCCGAACGACCAAATGTCAACTTTGCAATCCACTTTGTAGTCTGCAATGTATTTGCCGGTGATAAGTTTCAGAGCCATGTAGCGGGGATCAATTCTATTGTGTTTGGGTTGAAGGCCTTACCCAATGGACCCACTCTCCATACCTGAACCAAAGTCAGAAAGTACACAAGAAGAACCGCTGATCAACTTCCACAAGCAAGATATTATGTGGGGTGTACATCACAATGAACGATGTCGTTAGAGTGTATGTACGCTAAACCATGGAAAATATCTCTCGCCATAAGCTTCACTTCTACTTTTGGTTTAGGTATGATGGTCTTACGCTGGAGTGTACCGTTGGAGCAGTACTTGAGTACGTTGACTATGTTGCTTCCTCCTGTAAGGCCTTCAGAAAGGACAGTTTCCTGGCCAAAGAAATCGATGACATAAGGATGTGGGTGAAGGCATTGTAAAATGGCCGCCTTTGCCAGAAGATCAGCGTCACCTGATATCGGAGCAATCTTTAATGCTCGGTCAACACTGCCATCAGAAGCGAGATAAATGGATGAAAAACGGTGACTGAGTGGAGTTGGAGTAGAGAGAATCTTAAAGACAAACCCATTAACCATAATTTTTGGAAGAGGAGAAGTAAGGAGACGAGAAAAAGTTAGAAAGCTTTGAGAGATATGATGGGTAATTGCTTCTAGACCTAGGGCTAATAAATAGAAAATCTTGGTAGTTGAAGAAAATAATATGGAAAATATATATTTCCTATTAAATGGTTACAATTCAACAACTATTGCTTTCCCTTTACTTTACTTGGTATGATTAATAAAAATTCCTTATTAAATGATTACCAGTGAACAGACAGTTTGGTTCCATTTAATATGACTAGTTACAATATGCCATTTTGAATAAATTTAACATTGTTTAATAAATGAAACTGTGTTGAATCAAATAAAAAATGTGAAGTTGTCACCATCAAGGAGGGTGAAGAGATGAGAGAGAATTGACATGGACACATGTGCACATGTCCATTAAAAATTAGAAGTTGTCTCACCACGTTTCATTTCATTTGTTTAATTATTATATATATTTTGAAATACAAAGAAAACTTTGAATCAAATCTACTTTACCTTTTGGGTCCCGACCCGTTTCTCAAACAAATATAAGATCCAACCTAGGATTTTTCTCCAAATATCTCAAAATCAAAATCAAATCTACTTTACCTTTACGTTTGGTTCTAAACCCTAAATTACAAAAACGTGATTGAAGGTTCAAAATGAGCAATCTGTCGGGAACGTCAAGTGGGAATTCAAATGTGGTGTCCGGATCTCGTCACGTGACAGACATTTCAAGGAAATGTTTTTGTAGACTCACTACGACTGTTAATACATCAAAACCAGCTAGGAATCCTGGAAGACGGTTTTATTGTTGCTCATATGCTTCAGTGGCCAAGGTGCTTGTACATATTACTATGATTTTCACAATATGTGTAGCTATGTGTATTGATAGATATGTGTTGTCTTGTAGCTCAGAGATGATGATCACATCTTCAAATGGGTTGACGAAGCAATGTTAGATGAGATTGATCGAATGAGTAGCTCTATTGAAAGGCTTGAGGAGCAGCTAAGAGAGTTGGAGGTACACGAGTGTGGAATAGCAAAAACACCAAATCAAGATGATGCTTAAAGAATCTGAATGGAGGATGAAGAAGTTTTTTTTATATGCATAGGTTTAAGTGTTTTGATGATTATACGATGGGTATTTTGACTAATGTAATGCCAATCAATCAAGCTAAACTTCTGTTAATTTTGTCGTTATTATATTATCTATTGCATAAATGAACGTTTATGGGCAACCAAAAAAAAATGAACGTTTATTAGGAAGTCAAAATTGAGAAAGTCAAAATCAAACATTTTTGAATTGATAAACATGTCAAATTTAAAAACAATATTACAAATCATGAAGTATGTAAGTAGTTTCAACATTCGATCGATTCAACATGTTTGATAACCTATAAACAACTTTAAGTATACAGTAGTGAGTAAACAAAAAATTAGTCACTAAACAATACTAATGTAAGTCTGTAACTTATTTAATGATATATAACATGTTAGAATATAGATAACTTGATAAACTATAAAGTTATTCTCAAACTATAAATTGATTAAACTATAAACATCTTTAAGTATACATATGTCTCTACAACTANCTCTCGAGGCTGCCAACAATTTGTTGCAACATATTTAAGTATACATATGTCTCTACAACTATGTTACAACATCTTTGAGTATACATATGTCTCTACAACTATTTTACAACATCTTTAAGTATATATTAATCTCATACACTATAAATTTCCAACATTTTTGAATATATATTACGGTTGATAAACTATATTTAGGTCAAAAGTCGAGGAAAATTGTCTCGATTATCAATTGGTACTTTGGTAGGACAATAGATAAAATTGGGTAAATGGAAAATAAAACACAAATTCAGCATAAAAGCTAACGCACCATTGGATTAGACTAAATCAAACGGCGTGAAACGAACACTTTTAAGGCAAGGATAGGGTTTGGCATGGATTGATGACATGGAGAACTTATGAATTATAGGGTTTGGCGAGGATTGATGACATGGACAACTTCTGAATTATAGGGTTTGACGTGAATTGATGACATGTACGACGCCAACAAAATAATATAAAAAGGCGCTTGACTCTACTTGATTGGTTGAATAGTTTTCTTTCGAATTATGAATATTATCAAAAGTTTCAAAGTTACAATTCATGATGAACAAAAAAAAAATACATAAGTGGGTATGTTGCAGATCGCGTTGATGGGTAGGTTATGGTTTCCACAACTATTCAATAAATTCTTGATAAGGATCCGAGTGTTAATTACTTCTCTGCAAACTTTGAACTGGATTTGGCAACCAACTCTGCTCAGCAAGAGATTCAGGTACTCTCAACAGGGAATCCAAACGTAAACAATATACCGACTTCAAATCTGGCTCCTCCGAAAGGTCTCGCAAGTCGTTTTAGTTATATTGGTTTGAGTCTTTAATCTTTCTTCTACAGTATCATAAGTTTGAGTCTGTAATAATATTCCACATTTACAGTGTCTAATTATTAAATCAGACTTGTTATAAACTTTATAATTTCATTTTTATAGTTTGATGAACAAAATAGATAATGTTAAACTTTTGCGTAATGGAACTCAAAAAATAGGTAATGTTAAACTTATGTGTAATGGAAATTAAAAAATAATAATTTTATTTCATAATCTATATGTATATCAACATTTTAGAACTAATTTAAAATATTATTAATATAATTTAAAGTTATACAAAATGGATCTTGATAGATAGTTCATTTAATTTCATAGTTTCTAAATATATTAAAATGTCAAAATTATATCATATAAATTATTTATTTAACAAAATAAAGTAGAGGTTATTTGTGTTACCTAAAAAAGTATTCAACCATTTAAATAGAGACATGTGTCCAATTTCAGAGTTTCTCACCAAAAACTCATAGTTTCTCAAATGAGAATCGATCCTCGCTAAAGTTTCTCACATATATTAATATTTTATTCAGTTATGATTACTTTTTATTAATTTAGTAGTGAGAAAACCATTGAGAAACCCCCATTGGAGATATTTTATACATATTACCTAATTCAGCCAACAAAACATGAACAATAGCATATTAGTTAATTTTATTTCATCTGAGTAACTTTTTGCAGATCAGTTGTTGTACTTCTGTACTTTTTATGAGTAACTTTTTGTACTTGTAGAATTTCTATTTTATAATAAAAATTACATGAACTAGTCCTTCTGCATATTTGGTATATATGACATTATTATTACCAATTTCCTCTTTTATTTTCTATGGTTAAAACAGTACAAAATATAAATTTATAAATATAATAAAAACACTAGAAAATACATTAAATTTATACAATACATAAAGTAGCACTAGAAAATAAATACAATACTAAAAAAGCAAAAGAAAACAACGATACTATAGAAAATCAAAGCAATATACGTTATAGTGGTCTTGATTAAGTATTGACCACTCAATTGTCCTTCTCTTGATGCTCTCCCGCCTTAGCTAGAGCCAGACCTCTAACCTCCTTCGCAACCATCTCACTGAAAGGCTTCATTTCATATTTCAGTCTGGTTTTGCCATGCAAGTGGTGATTGAAGAAATCAATATCTTCAATGGCTGCACGAAAGCTAAATAGTTGGTGAAGACCTCCAGAGAAATCCCTGTCCCCACGGCTCCATGCCACTCTGCCACACCCTTGCTTAACACACTCCATGTGGAGACGTTCAGCTTGATAGTATCCCCCAGCAATTTTCGCAAATACCAAAGCACCCATCCCACGATGTCCCTTTAGACCGTAAGTTTGGCATGCCGTAACAAGCTCGTACTCTTTAAAGTACGAAACCAATTCGAGGTTCCCCATCCCTGACCACTGAAAAGATAAAAATTATATATATTAGGTTGAGAAACCAAAATCAAAACATATGATACATAAATAACATACGTGCAAAGCCTTACTTTTGGTGTTTTGGGATCCTTTTTTCCCAGTCCCGTATTTTGGATGATCATTGTGGGAGGCCATAAGATAGTATGATCAGGCTGGTCCATGTTATGTACTGGAGGCCACACAATTTCCGTGAGGCCAGCCTTGTTTAGAAATCTCCATAGTCTAAAAAAATTTCCCTCTGCCTTCTCGTTGGAGAGTGCTTCGATCTTGCTGCGTAGGTTCTTAGTGAGTTCTACATGGATGTTGAGCCGCACAGTTTTCTTAGCCATGGCGTGAGACAGTAGGGCATCAAGAGTGAAATGGGCACCAAAACCACATTGACCATGATAGGTTGGGAAGTGGAACAACTTAGTACGAGCCACTAGGATCGTCATTCCCCTAATCGCCTCAAAGAATTTGGCCACAAGATCCTTGGTGTTCATTGTCTCCTGGATGTCATCGCTGCTCCCATCAGAGTCAAAATCACCACATGATTCATCGGAATAGTATTGAACTTGATGTTTTCCTTTGGCACTCATGTTTGTTGTTTTGGTCTGTTTTTAAGAGTGATTTGAGAGACTTTTAAGAGAACGTTAAGAAGAACGGTTGGAAGTTTATAGAAGTTGAAGAGGATGCTGAGTGGAAACCCTAGAAGCGTATATTTATAAAGAAAGATGATGATAATAGGGTTCGGGTTATTTAACTATTGTTAGGGTTATTTAACTATGAGGATGATACTAGGGTTAACTATGGTTAGGATTATTAACTGCTGCTTACTGAAACGACACCTTTTATGGTTAGGGCTTGTAACTGTTGTCAATAAATATGCTATTAAAGTTCCCGAGAAGTCGCAAACGTAACGTCTTAGGGGAATTAAATAACTAGGGTTAATTATTTTTGGTTACCTTATCTGTTTTGTTCAATAAATATGATATTAGTCATTAGGTAACTATCACGTCATTCAAAAATAAATGTATCGCAATAAAATACATGTATATTATGGTTAGTAACTACTGCTCATTAAATATGATATTAGGGTTAGTCAACCATCAAAACCTACAAAAGGCAGATAATCACCCCGTCTTACACAAATAAATGTATATTGCATGAAAAAAAATCAAGCATTAAAAGTTACTTTAAAATAAAAAGTTTTTTAATGATTTAATATATTTAAATTATTTTAAGTGGTCAGAGTCAATGAGTCAGTGTGGAGACAGCTGTCTAGTGGGGCTTATAAATCTTACTTTGTTTAGGCTAACACACATGTACTTCATGTACTTATGTCCAGATTTGTAGTTCTGTACACAAACTTTTTCGTACTTCTGTCCAAATTTTAACATGAAAATCAAAGCTGAGAATAACATGAATGCCCCAAATAAAATCCGCTTCAAGTGCCGTTTTAATTGTTGTTTGTTTCTTGGGCCTTTTGTTCTTATTTCATGGCCCAACCAATGAATATGCCAAAAAACAATGTATTTTTGTTTTTAACTTAATATTTCATTGATATTACTGAGAAGAAACATAATCCATGTATAGAGTTGTATTAATACAATACATCTAGGACTTAAAGGATAGAAAATAAACAATTGATTATCATTATGACCTCATGTTTGGCTGTAATTAAAATACTGATACATCTGGTTGTTCTTAATTCGATTATTACTCGTTATTCTCTGCTTAGAACCCTTACATGTCAATTTAAATCTAGTTTCTTGTTATCTTTCCTTTCTTTTGGGGTAATTTGGAGGTAATTCAATGCTAGCTGGAATATCCCAAGTATCCTGATATTGAACCTGAAAAATCATCTTTGAATATTCCAACGACCACACTTCTACCAAATAGTATTTAGAGCATAAGTCAACCAAAGGCACACTGTGAGGTGTATCCTTGATTGCATGCACACATGTTATTGCATGTACACAAGGATATTGGTCCCGATCGACTCGCTTGCAATCACATGTTTTGTTAGTGAGGGACACCGCGTAAGTTTTGTAATCACGTCCAATGACAGTGAAGTCACCTCATATGAGTTGCTTAAATGGACTGATAAACCTGTTGCTAACAGACATGTATCATGAAATTCATTCTCCACAACAGGCACCAGCTTTGCTAATTCCGGGATTTCACTTGCTGTAATCCTATGTATTTCAAACTATTATGAAATTTTCCTTATAATAGCATCAAACATAGGCAGAATGGTGTACCTCTGTGCATTCCTAAAAACACCATACAGAGATTCAGCACTGTTCGTTGTACACATGTTGTAAAGTTCTCTGGGAAAAAGACACCTTGCCTACCTTGAGTCGTCCGTGGTTTCAGCCATATACTCTTTCTCTTTCGGATACTTTTGTTTCAAAGCCTCGTACTCCTTCCACAATTCACCCTTGGTATAAATCTGAGCAATCTCTCTGAATTTCACAACTTTTTCTTTGTTTGCGCCAAAAACGTTTTTTTTAATATTCATGGACAGATGGTACACACAATAACCATGTTTTGCCAATAGATACACATCACTAATTGCCTTGATTAGACTTGCATTTCTGTCACTTATGAATACCAACGTATCTGAGTTCGGCACATCACTCTTCAGTGTACTAAAAAACTTGTTCCAACTAGCATCTTTCTCACCATCAACCACAACAAATGCAATGGGTTAATGGTGACGATTGGGAACCTGAGCTGTGGCAAATATTAGTGAACCACCACCCTTTAGGAAAGTAGCATCCACAGCTAAAACTTTCCTCATGGCCTGAAATCTTCTGATGCAAGCTCCGAGAGCAACAAATACATACTTGAACTTATTTTCTACGTCCACTTCATACCTGGTTTTGGTTCCCTGATTCACCTTCTCCAACACGTGCAAATACACAGGCAACAACCTATATCTACTTCACTGCCACGCACAAATGAGGTATCCAGCCTTTTCCCTCTTAAAGCCGTACAGTATAACAAAGAAACTTTAGTTTGATATTGCACCATACTCATGATAGATTTCGCAGGCGGCATTTCCAACTGACCCGGGAAAGTTTTTAGTAAAACTTTTGCAACTTCTCCAGGTGTACCATTCCTTCTATTCCCCATTGTACTCGCTGTCGCTCGAGAGCAAGCATGATTACTCATGTACACCTTAATCACCCACAGATTGTCTCTTTGAGAAAATTGTGGTCTTGCCACACAAATGTACCAATTACACCCTTTAGCCCGACATTTAACCACATATCTCCAACTATCTGAATTTACTACTTTATATTCATACAATATCTTATAGGAAGCTCTCAACAATCTATCTACCACTTCCTTCTTAGTCAGAAAAGCCTGACCTCGTACCAGACCTAAACCATAATCCCATCCCTCAACAACTTTATTATCCTCTTTAGTGTAAGACCCTTTAAGATATTCACCCTAATTCAAATGATCACCATCATCTAAATTACCATTCTCATTATCCACATTGACTTCTGCTACATTCTCACTATTTCCAGCAACATCATTAGCATTATCCACGCTGACCACTGCTACAATCTGCCCATTTCCAGCAACAACATTATCATTATCCACATTGTCATCAGTTAGAACTGTCTCACCATTTACAGCAACAACATTATCATCACAAATTGCCAATCGCTCATCACCCTTAGAAGTCTCCCCATAGTTACCACCGAAAGAACTAACTACATCCTTTCTTAGACCTTCCCCACCACACTCATCAGTTTCCAAATTCAGAACACTTCTACTTTCGAACGCTAGGTAAGACATTATCATCATCCGAGATGTATGACTGTTTTCTAGCTCTACCTACCAATGGCAAATAGCTCACTTTCAGCTTGTTTTTACATCCATCTAACCCTATTTTCCAGCATATCGTATCCAACAACAATGATTACGTTATATCATCAACAGAATATGTCTTCATCGTTACAACAAATGCTTGTGCTTGTTTAGAATTCTATTCATACCCATGACTGGTCTCTTCGTAACATCCTCTATATTCACAATGAATTACTGTTTTCACCATTATCCTTAACTACAGACCAAATTGAAATCAAAATCACCTCAAAAACCTCAATCAATTTCGCAAAAACACCTCAATTTCGAAGCTTCAAATCGAATCACCACTTCACGTCTGCGAGTGTTTGATTTCCGGCAAGCCAGTGACTCCCACGATGCATAATGGGTTGGCTAGATCTGAAAGGAAAGCTCGAGGTGAAGCAATTGGACATGATACATATCGAAATAAATATGCTCAATAATGGAATTACGAGGGCAAATCGATTGTACGGCCAAATTGGAGGGAACCCAACCCGAAGGAGAACAACACCATGAGATTCACTCGGTTCAATTCTTCGATTAAACCAAACCTGCATTTTTCATATTAAACAAATAAACATTAAAAAATCCACAAACTGAGGACAATTCTAGTATAACACATTTCATTAAACAAAAGGAGTATGCTAAATTAATGAGGAGTATGCCAGGCGAGAGTAATGACAGAAAGTAGTATATGAGACGATAACCCGATGCTGAGAGACATATATATTACTAATATTTTCATAAGCCTACATGTATGTAATTAGGGTTTGATTGGTGACAGTATTTTTAGCGTGGCGGGACAAAGTGCGGTGCAGGACAAATGCGGTGCAAGACAAGAGTGAGACAAGTACGGTTTCGATAAAAAAGAACGGGAAAAAAGATTAGTGATTGGTGACAATATAAAGCGGTGTGGTTTTGTTGGATAATATTATGATATGTACATATATTATGATTTTTATACAAAAATTAATTAATTTTTAAACGTTTTCATGTAAAATAAATAATTTAAGATATGAAATTCAAAATAAATATTAATTTTATACATTTCAATTAGATATTATTTTTAAAATTTAGTCTATAAAATAAGAATTTTAAGTATGTAATTATAACTGAAAACTATCAAAAATAAATAGTGAAGACAAAAGTTTTTAACATAAGTTATTTTTAATAATTATTTAAAAAAATACATACCTTATTATATTATAACATCATTATAATGGATTGAGCATAAAACAACAATAAAATTTTATAGATGTTGAACAAATAAAAGACATTTTTATAATATATTTAGTGTAAGTGATAGATTGATATATATACATAAATATTGCCTTCAATAGATATATATCTACATATTTGTATGAAGTTAAAATAATAAAAAATTGGTTGTCGTAGGAGAGAAAGGGAGAGATTAGAGAGAGACAGAGAACTTATTGATTAATAAATATTAGTAGTTAAAAGTAAAAGAATATTTTGTGGAAAATATGAAAAACCCTCTGGGTAATAGGTGGGGATTGGCCTCGGCTGGGGGAGTTCTCCAAGATAGTAATGGAGATTGGTGTGACGGTTTTTCGTTTACCATAGGAATTTGTTCGGCTCTGTTGGCTGAACTATGGGGAGTGTATTATGGGCTTGTACGGGCATGGGAATGTGGAGTACGACGTTTGGAGCTGGAGGTGGATTATAAGGTGGTGGCAGGTTATTTTAAGATCCAGATGAGTGATTCTCATCCGCTATATTTCCTAAAACGTCTGTGATATGGCTTATTAGCAAGGGACTAGAGTGTCCGGATCTCACACGTGTATAGAGAAGCAAACCAAGTCGCATACGGGTTGGCTAACTATGCATTTACTTTTTCTTTAGGTTTTCATGTTGTTTCAAATCCTCCTGAGGATATTTCTTTGGTTGTTTCGGATGATAAAACTGAGGTCTCTTTCCATAGGATATTAAATTTTTTGCGTGTTTGAGTTTTTTAATGAATAAAGGTTAGGGAGGCCTTTTCCTTCCTTTCGATGATAAAAAAAATATGTGGAGAAAACGGCCTATTTATACATGAAGTTTTTCAAAAGGGCCAATTTATACATGAACTTATAGGGTCGACTTTTTCATATATTTTCTGCTTAAATTTCAAAAACCATACATAAACTTTTTTAATTTGGTCATAATCTTAATTGACTGTTAAAATCGTTAGTCAATGCTTAATGATCTGTTTTTAGTCTGCTAACAGTGACAGGTGACACTCATATTAGCTTAATCGGATCTTACATGACATAATAATCAAAATGACGTTGTTTTGAGTACTAGATAGGCCAAAAAAAATGTTATCGTTTAAGCAAATTGGGATTTTAACTCTAAATCAATCTTCTTCTCTTGGACGAAGAACAAAAACAAACCCTCCAAGCTTAAACCTTTTTAACCCAGACTTAGGATGTGTTGATTTTCTGTTTAATGGGTAGTTGACTTTTTAAAGACATTTTGGTGATGATTCAGTCTAAGGGTGTAGACTATTTTTTTAGTATTTTAGACAGGTAATTCAACATTTTGTAAACGTTAAATTTTGGTTCACAGGTTAAACTTTGGACAAGTATCTGAAGATATTAAAGAGCTTGTATCTTCTGTAATTTGATTAGATTTAGCATCGAAGAACAGAAATAACACAGTAACATGTGTTTCTATTGTGCCTTGGTGGTAATTTGCTAATTAGTTAAAAGTCCAATTTTAAAATCATAATAAACGACAACATACGAGATCCAATAATGAAAACAAGAATATGGTGCAATATTAGGTAGAACTTTGTTGAATATCGTTTTCATTATTGAAATCTATAGAATTCGTTTTTGTTTGTCAGAAGAAGAGAAGATGAATGATTTAGGGTTTAAAATCCCCAATTTGTTCAAACGATATTTTTTTTAGCTTATTCAGTACTCAAACGACATCATTTTAATTATTATGCTATGTAGGATCTAATTAAGCTAATACGAGTGCCACCTATCACCGTTAACAGACTAAAAACGGATCATAAAACTTGATTAACGATCTTAACAGTTAATTAAGATTATGACTAAATTAAACAAGTTCATGTATGTTTTTAAAAATTTTAAGCAGCGAATGTATAGAAAAACCGACCTATAAATTCATGTATGAAATGACTCTTTTGAAAAATTTCATGTATGAATAAGCCGTTTTCCCGTAATATGTGTGATATTATTTCTAAGTGCGGTTCACTTTTTTAACTCACAGACAAACCGCGAATTTTGGTAAAAAAATAATTAAGAAAACACAAAAACTATTCATTTTTACATGATTAGTGACATATGTGCGGAATTGAAGAAATACGCCGCACCCCGTGTGTAACAATCACACCCTTAATTTTCACAAACTAGGATCTACAAGTGATGTATTCGACTCTTTGATTTATTATTGGTTTTGAACTTTTTAGTATATTAGGAGTTATACTAGGGTACGCCCGATTTTTTCTAAATATCATTTTCTATTTACAATTTATTTTAATTTATCATTATCACTAAATGCCAGAAAAAAATCATTATCACTAAAGAAATTATATATTTTTACATATATATAATTCTGGTTTATATTCTTTATGAATGTAATTATAGACAATTTTTGCATAGAGTCATAGTGAGGATATACTTTTAGTGGAGTTTAAATCTGATTTCCAGATTGATCACAAATTTTGTCAATTCTAACAGCATTATATATATAACTTATACCAAACCTTAAACTCATTTCTTGACATTAGTTTTTAGTTTTTAATTTTAACTGACAATTAGAAAAATTGGCAGTTAAAATAATTTTTAAAGATGTAATAAATATGATGATATGGTTGGAGTGAGAGCAAACGAAAGGTTGTTTGTTTTTAATATTAATATTGAAACTGAAAAATAAAATAAAAACCCAATAGTTATCTTTTTAATCGGATTCCTCATTTGTGCGTAATTGAATGTTGTTTAATATTCTACAAAAAAAAAATGACTTCAGAAATATATATACGTTGACTTGACAACTTAAGAGAGAACTTAAAATTGATAATGTGGATATCCTAGAAAATCTTAAATAAGTATTTTTAGCATATATAGATACCTATGTGGTATTAGTTACTTTTCGAAGTATAGCTTAATTTTTGGCTCCTTAAGTATTAAGTTAACACTTAACATAACTGGGTAACATATATATATATATATATATATTTAAACATAACTTTCAAAATGTGTAATCCTTTTCGTATAATTTCCTTTCATACGTAGATGCCTTTTCATTTCCTCTAGTAATTGGAATAAAGCGTATGCATATTAGATGATAGTAAAAGGATAGTCATTGAATTACTCCCAACGAGAAGATACTAAATTCTTGAAAGCTAAAAATTTATTTTTGGTTCTTTTGCTAGTGTGAATTAAATGTTCGGAGTAAGTTTTACAACATTTTTTAGCTTCTGAAAGGAACATCGTGTTATTGAGGTAGCCTTTGTTCTTCAGTTACTAACATATTGCAACAATTACTCTGCTTTATTTAAAACAACATCTTGCTCTTTTCCAACAGCACAAACAATAAGCATTAGTACAATTAATTTAACAGAGAATAATAAAGTTCATTATTTGGCATAAGCAAAGTCATGATCTGCCTTACCCTTTTAAGCAACCGGTATGGCAACAAAGAGAAGTGTACATGATGTAACAACTCATCAAGTGAGTGAAGCTTTTCTTCGAACAAAATTTCAGGGCTAAAATAATTCATCATGTCATCAATTGCTTCTCGATCATGCCACTCCTCAGCTTTCATGAGCCACATGAGAGCAACATCAAGAATATTTCCCTCATATGTCACTGTCAGATCTACAAATTACAAATTTAGGATTTAATATTAGACACAATTTTTCAAACATGTAATACAGGGAGAAATGTTTCACCCTTGATGATGTAAGCGTAATTTTTTCCCTCAAGAAGTAAGCATAGCAATTATTTTTTTGTCATTGCCCCAACAATGTTTAGAGCTCTTCTGACAAAAAATAAGGGAATGGAGCTTAAGAAAACACACCTCAATAATACCAATATATAAACGCAGCCTGATTTAATAAGACAAAGTCCAAACTTGCAGTGGTACAATAGTCGGATTGCATGGAGAACTTCTTCTTGCACTTCTATTTGATGAGTATGCTTGATGCGATGGACGAAATTTACTTGGAGCTGAGCATACAGGATTCTGCAACAAATTGCAGAGGTTAGCTTGACAAAGACCCTACTACTTGTCCAAATTTCTCTGCTTTCATGTCCATTGAATTTGCATTAATAAAACAATAAATACATCTCTTTTTATGGTTAAAAAGAAGAGAATAAAACAAAATGAATGAGAAATTACCTCATAGTTGTACATATATGAAATAAGTCAAATAACATGAGATAGCAATTCATGCTAAGCAACGGGGCAAACAATTCTTAAATATATAATTTGAAATTTATTAGTAGAGTTAAACTTAAATTAAATGTACGAAAGTGGGGAGAGAGTAGTGGGAGAAGAATAAAGGTTTGACAATTAAAAAAAGGGAAAACTGTCAATTAATCTACGAACTTACGAAATCCAGTTGATTTAACTATGTACACCGGACCTGGTCAATTTAAATTTCAATTTAATGTTGACTTCTGAAAAACATAAATTTTGAGTTGACTCGGCCAATTGAACATTCTGATTATCTTAAATCAAAAATTTCTCTAAATTCGAAAGCCAAATCGATTTTTGAAAGTTCGATTCAGTTCGATTTAGTTCTTATCTTTCTTTTAAAGAACTCATAAGCTTAATTTTCTCTTTTCTTTCAAGACTGAGCTCAAACTCATCGGTTTGAAATGGTGTTTTCGATACTTCAAACCGACAAATTTGAGCTTATTTTTGAAAGAAAAGAGAAAATCAAGTTTAGAGGTTCCTTAAAAGGAAGATAAGAACTGAATTGAACTTTCAAAAATCGATTTGGCTTTCTAATTTAGAGAAATTTTTTATTTGTGATTATCAGAACGTTCAATTGGCCGAGTCAACTCAAAGTTTGATGTTTTTCAAAAGTCAACATTAAATTGAAAGTTTAATTGACCAGGTTCAGAGTACATAGTTAAATCAACTGGATTTTGTAAGTTCGCAGGTTAATCAACAGTTTTCCCATTAAAAAAATTTGCAGGTAAACTGACTTTTAAAGATGTAATAAATATGATGAGGAGTAGTTGTGCAACCGAGAGCCTTTAAGCAATTGATCCCTCTCACCGAATCTCACATTTGATAAAGTATCCTGCTCAATGGGTGACCATTGGGAACCAAATTTCGACGACGATGGCTTGACATCGTATTTCCAGAAGATGGTGGTCTTGACATATTTGTGGCTAATAAAATGTTCAAATGAATTTAAGGGCAAACAATTTGGTGTTGCTTGAGCTGAAGACTCCGTCAAAACAAAAGCTACGTGTGTGTTTAACTCTTCTCCAACCATTAAAGTCTAGAATGTTTTTACACTCCAAGCATCTGATGGAATCGCCATCATTCTTTGAGGATTTCTTAACAAAGAACGTGTTCTTGAAAATGGATTTAAGCCTGAGATTGCCCGTGAATTCATCTTCAGATTTCCTCCTCGTTGGGAAAAAATTTGTAACAATTGCTTTGAAGAAGTTCCTTCAATATTCACAAAAGCTTCTTCTCCCATTTTATCACCATGTAATTTAGTTGTGACCAAGATGAATACGACAGAGATTAACAAAAAAGATGGTTCTAGGGCAAGAGATAAAATAACTGCCATGAGAAAATCGGATGGAGAAAGTACTCAAGAGGCAGTATAGGTTTGAATAAGGCTAAAAGTCGTTATATTGATGGAGATCGTGGTTGTGAAATTTTGGATAAAGCTAAGAGCAGAGATGTAGTAATATATGAAGGCAAGGATATCGATAACAAAGTGACATTTTCCTGCAGATGGAAGTCGTAGAGAGCATGGTGAAGATAGAGAATCACTAACATCAGAACAGCCAACATATGAACTTAAGGTAACAAGAGCATCTCCACATTCCTTGTTCAAAGACTTAGATAAGACTCGCAAACCTGGAAACCATGGAACATCAAAGAAAAATGGCAAGATCCTCAAAAGTAACAATAGTCATTCTGTGAACATAGTCAAAAGTGCAGGGAACAAAAGGAAACAGAATGCGAGTAAAGTTCAGAATCCTACTACTAATGATGGTGATCATGATAGTGAAGGTTTGAATAAATGGTATTCTGGTACGGACAGCGTTGGAAAATTAAAAAGTAATAACAAGCCTGAAAAGAAAGGAAAATCAAAGAAAAGTGTGAAGAATCTTAAAAGTGACTGCAATGTAGTAATACCTTTGGGGTCTGAAGCTAATAAAGCTGAAGAACACTTGTCGTGGGAAAACACAGAGAGAATGATCGACTTTGATGTGGAGGATACTCATGTTGTTAAGAAATATCGTGAGACTAACTCCTCTCCATCATCTAAAGGAGATTTGATGTTACATGTTGCTACTTTAGAACTCAGTCCCTGTGAGATCGAATATTTATCAGCTCCAAACTTTGATGATGCTAGTGATAAAAACATTGACATCAGATCAATGAAAACAAGAGAGCTAACAAAAATCCAAAGCGAGAAGAAGATTCTTCATCAGACAATTCCTATTTTGAAGCAAAAGTCTCAGCCGCTAACATTTGTGAGGATAGACAGTTTTGTGACGTTAACCCGTTGGAGCAAAACTTATGATAAGATTAGTCTTTGTAATGAAAGCGGACAATCATGGGAGTTAACATGGGATCACTCAAAAGGGCAACAAAAATTATATCAAAAAAGGATGGAGAAACTTCTGCAATGCCAATGGGATGAGCAAAGGTAGCTACTATACTTTTAAACTTGTTCAAAATTCAGGAAAGCATGTACTTTGTTTGTGTCAAGCAGAAAATAGACCATCATCTTGTTTTGAGGGAATTGTGAAACGTAGGAGCTTAGATAAGGATGAGCTGGTAAGTACAAAAACCGATTGCGGATGATTAATTTGATTGAACTTTGTTGTTAGTATGACATGTGGTTTATCTGATGTTGCAGTATCTTCCAAAGGATTTTGTGAGCTCAAATGGTCTGAAAGAAGGATGTTGTGATGAGATTGTTCTGAAGAATGAATTTGGTGAAAAATGGAAATTACGATTGAGGAATTATAAGTCAAAAGATGAAATTGTCCACACACGAGGCTGGAGCAGTTTTTGCCAAGGAAACCGGCTAAATGTTGGAGTTTCCTTCAAGTTTAAATTGGTTAGAACTGGGGATGAATATGTTCTCTGTTTGTGCCA
>OVAX01003656.1:0-18138 GCA_900406405.1 Lepidium africanum | reverse complement strand
AGGATGAGCCAGTAGAAGCTCCTGCTGTCAGATTACTCATCACGAAACCAACCTAAGAACTTGCTACCTTCGGATTTTGAAATTTGTAACCGAGAAAATCAGAGAAGACGACGACAACAATTTCGGTCGACGACAACGATTTCGGCCAAATACGATTTTGGGTCCTCCTTTATTTGCGTCGGGTATAAATCCGGTTTATATCGGGTTTGTAATACCGATTTTTGGTCTGAAGTTGGTTTCGGAATGGTTCATAAGAAAAAACCACGCAAAATCAATTAGGGGGATATAGGTTTAGAACTTCTGAACAATGGGGAAATAAGAGTTAAACTTTTTGATTTCCGGATTTAAACAGAGGCTCAAAGTTTGGGTGTAAATATAAGGTGGTTTAAGGTTAAAAAAGTAAAAATTTTAGAGAGAGAAAAGTGAGGGTTATATTTGAAATTGACCCAACAAAATGACCCATTTTTGAAAGAACCCCAAAGGAAAATCACCAAGAAATACTTTAAAAAAATTTGACAAGTATATCACAGTTGAAATTTTATACCCATTTCTTTAACAAATATATAATTTATTATTTTTCTTGTCTACATAAAATACAAGATAGATCGATTTCCAAATGCCTATAAATCTTATTATCGAACCCTAAAATCATAACAAAACAAAGATATCAGAAAAGCTCATGTATCTGAAGATATGATTCGATAGAGTCCATGTTTGAAGAGCTAAAAAGCACTCAAAGAGCATAATATTTATTGATTCTTTCTTAGCGTCACACTTAGTATAGCAGCGAATACTTCTTTTTCTTAGGTTAGCTTCAACCGGGAGGCAACCTAACACTACTTGTCAAATGATTAGTCAAGATGGCTTTATTTTTGTCCCTAAGAGTAATGAGTGATCGATAAGTTGTGATATATGCTGAGTCTCATGCCATTTTTTCTAATTGATTCACATAAACGCGTCTTTTCGTTTTACTGTTTTGCTTACGTACAAAGACTTTGCGTCATGCATGTGACATACACACACATATATATATATATATATGTATATTTTGTCACTACAGACATATATTTTCACAAATTCATATACAAGCAAGAGGCCAAGAGAAAGATAAATGCATGAAAGTGAAACATTTAGAGACTAATTTATTTATTTTTGATAATTGATGAGTATATATACGTAATACGTTCGCAATTTTTTATATAGATATTTGAAAATACAAAGTCCGATTAACTAAAATAAATTCAAATTCCGACAAAAGAACTATAAGAAATTCAAATGATAAAATGTTTAAACTGAAAAAATAAACAATAAAAATACATGCAACCAAAAATCACAATTTTGTTTAATATACTCCCTTTGTCTAACTTATATAATTTTAGGAATAGATTTTTTGCATCGATTTATATATTTGATGTTTTCATCAATTAATAATAACCATACTTTTCTTTGATTTGATTATTTGTCTTTTCCATTTTATTTTCCATCGATTGAATATATTTAATGTAGATTAGAAATAGTATTTTAAATATGAAAAATTAAATAATTTCTTGATACATAGCCACATATCTTAAATATCATTAACTTGTGAGACTGTGAGAGAGATGTATGTTTTTTGCACACATCATTTAAATTATACTTACAGATAAAAATAATATAATTATATTGATACAATTAATTCATGAAAACTTACCAATAAGCAATAGTCAATGGTAGTCAGTTTTTATTTTATTTTATTACAGTTAAAAATGTGGTCCTTGGTTTGAAAAGTCATAAGTACCTGTACAACATTACAAAAAATAAAATTTCCAAGAAATATTCGGAAAAACTCCGTTCGAATAATTTGACAAATACACAGTTCAAATTTTATAACAATGTCTTTAACAAAATAAATTATTTGTTATTTTTCTTGTCCACACAAAACACAAAATAGGTAGTTTCCTAAAGTCTATAAACCCTATTATCAATCCCTAAAATCATAACAAAACAAAGCTTAGAACAATGAATCTCATTAGCAAGTCTGGTTTTGTAATCGTCATTGTAGCTCTTGTAGGAACTCTTATTGTTCCCTCGAAAGCTCAAGACAATCCACAAGACTATGTCAATGCTCACAACCAAGCAAGATCACAAGTAGGCGTAGGACCAATGCAATGGGACGCGAATATTGCAGCCTATGCTCGGAACTACGCAGAGAGACTCAGAGGAGACTGCAGGCTCGTACATTCCAGTGGACCTTACGGTGAGAACTTGGCCATGAGTAGTGGCGACTTAACCGCCGCCGGTGCGGTGAGCATGTGGGTTGGAGAGAGGGCTAACTACAACTATGCTTCGAACACTTGCAATGGAGTTTGTGGTCATTACACTCAAGTGGTTTGGAGAAACTCAGTGAGACTTGGATGTGCTAAAGTGAAGTGTAACAATGGTGGAACTGTCATCAGTTGCAACTATGATCCCAGAGGAAACTTTAATAACCAGAAGCCTTACTAAGTTCGAATAATTCTGCATATACGCATATATTATTTCAATAAAGGAGCTTTGTATATGCAGATTGTGTGACAATATTTATTATAAATAATACAAATAAGAGCTGATAATATATGTATATATATATATATGTATATGTATTCCACTATCCATAAAAAACTTACACTTACTTGTTAATTAAATATAAACTATAACAAACAAAAAAAAAAACTATAAGTCTCTAGGCCTCTCGTTTATTTAACAAAAAAAAACAAGTTATTAGCTAAATTTTTAAAGAATATTGATTATTAGCTTATTGAAAATTAAACATGGTAAATATTTGAGATGGTCAAATAATTTGATAAATAATTCAAAAATAAATGTCACTCAACAATATCATTTAAATTAAAATACTCAATAAATTGCCTCAATTAAGTTATTTGATCACTAGGACGGAGCCTAAATAATCAATTCTGAAAAATCTTTTAGTGTTTTCTCCTTGAGTTTGAATGTGTTTTCATGAAAATTTTCATTTAAATCCAAGATTGTTATTTATATATATATATATATATATATATATTATTTATCATAATTTAAAAGTTTGTTAATAGTGACGAAGGATTTTCTATAGTAACTACAAAGATTACGAGCAATCGGGATAGGAATAACAATTAGTCAAGACGACTTTGTTTTTGTCGCTAATGAGTGATCGATCGATAAGTTGTGCTATGTGCTTAGTTTCATGCCATTCCTTGTACGTGATTGATTCACATAAATGTGTCTTTGTTTCGCGTACGTTCAAGATATATATTCACAAATTCATATATAAGTAAGAGGCCAAGAGAAAGATAAATGCGTGAACGTGAAATATTAAGAGACTATTCTTCATCACTTATTACTTATTTATTTATTTTTGATTATTGATGACTTTATATACATTTTTAATCCTCTATATAGATACTTACAAAATACACCGAAGAACTTTGGATTAACTCAAAGAAATTCCTATTATAAAAGTAAAAATAAAGGGTGAATTTACCAAATAGCTTAAAACCTTAAGTTAATTGAGTACATGACATACATATTGGGGTATTTAAGAGAATAACATAAAACCCTAACTATTTATAATTTCAACTTTTAATTAGTTGTGTTCAAAATTAAAAAGGAAAAAATTTAAAACTTATGTGGATGAGAGAGATTTGGGGAAGTTTACTTTCTCTAGTACTGTTATATTATATGATATAGAACTATTATATAACATAAAATTACTATATAGTATAAAACTATTATATAATATAAAACATATGATACTGAAATAAAAATTATTCATCTATATTGTGTATAAAGATGAGAAAACGGAGAAGAAGAAAGAGAATGAGAATGAGAAATCAAAGGAGAAAGAGTAGGAGGAGATTGATGAAGAAGATGGATAGAATGAAGAGGAAGGGAATAATGAGAAGGGAGAGGAATGAAGAGTACGGGGAGGAGATGAGTCATAGAGAAGTAGAAATAGGAGGAAGATATAAGGAAGAAGGAGTATGAATTGAAAAAACAAATAAATTTAATTTATTTTTTTTTGGTCGAAACAAATAAATTAAAGTTGAACAAAAATTTTCTTAAAATTATGTATAAATTGATGGTTTTATAGAAAAGTAAATATTATATACCAAATAGACATTCTCTATGAGTTTAGTTAATAACATATTCGTTTTTTTGTAAAAAAAGTTGTTCATTTTAAAAAACTTAAATTTTAGTATGTGTAAAAAAAAATCTATGTTTTTTCAAAAGAATTTTTAACTTTGATTAAATTTTTTGTTACATGTTATTGAAAATATAATCAGAGGAGAATAGAATGAGTGAAGAAGAAGAAAATGAAAAGAATATAATGACAAATATAAAAAATATGTTAAATATCGCTCCACTTAGGGTAATATATCATTCACTTAATTATTAAAAATTCTATGGCCATTTTTGCTAATTCCTCTAACATAGACAATAGAAATACATGCAAATATGTATTTTCTGTTCAGGAGGAAATTAGAAATGGTGAATAAGTAAAGTTCCCATGAATATTTGGCAGCTATGGTACTCAAGAAATGACAAAGTTTTCTTTAACTTAGATAGAGATCCAAGAAAAGTTGTGAGTTAAATAAGCAATACAAATTTATCATTTCAAGCTCAAGCCCAAATGATAAAGATGATTTTTTCTTTTAGGTTTGGGTTGGATTTGTTTTCCAGATGATGTCAATAATGTTTATATGGGAGCTTGTAGTGTCAGATGAGCTTTTCCTCTCCACATTAAGAATTTGAAGAAGTCATGTAGATGAGTGCTTAAGTGAGATAAGCATTTTGGAGGTAATTTTCTTAGAGGACTGGTGAGGTTTCAGACCATACTTTGAAGATTTTGGCTGCCTCAAGAGTTTGTAGCTCCGTTTTTTAATTAATTTTTAATTTTTTTGTTAACAATAGACCACAATTAGCCGGTCCAATAGCCAAGTTCTTACATAATGTAGGCGGTAGAACTCAATCTCTGGATGTGCAAGTGCGTCTACTATTTAATGGACTTACCACCGGCCACTGGACTAAAGACCACTTGCCATTTTTTTAATTAAATTATTAAACAGATTTTTTCGCATGTAATGTTAAAATACTTCAGAAGAGTATATTTTTGTAATTTTATCTCCACCTAGCTAGATTTCTTTATAACCAATGAGAATTGACAGTTGACAAAAAAATATTCCTTAAAATTTACCCAAAAATCTTTAACAACTTTAACTAGAGAGATAGATGTATAATTTTTGCACACATTTACATTATACTTATATATTAAAATAACATAAAAAGTAACAATAGAATTAATTTATGAAAAAGTTACCAATAAGCAATAATCAATGGTAGCAAGTGAATTTTTTTTTAGAATTAAAAAAGTGGTCCTTGGTTTAATACGTAATAAGTTCATTACTAAAAAAAAAAAAAACAAAATCCATTCAGAAAAATTTGACCGATACACAGTTTAAATTTTATAACTATGTCTTTAGCAAAATATGTAATTTATTATTTTTCTTGTCCACACAAAACACAAGATAGATCATTTCCAAATGCCTATATAAACCCCAATATCGAACCCTAAAATCATAACAAAACAAAGCTTAGAACAATGAATCTCATAAGTACTTGTGGATTTGTAATTGTCTTTGTAGCTCTTGTAGGAAATCTTATTGTTCCCTCAACGGCTCAAGACGGTCCACAAGACTATGTAAATGCTCACAACCAAGCAAGAGCACAAGTAGGCGTAGGGCCAATACAGTGGGACGAGACCATTGCAGCCTATGCTCGGAGCTACGCAGAGAGACTAAGAGGAGACTGCAGACTCGTACACTCTGGTGGACGTTACGGTGAGAACTTGGCCGGAAGTAGCGGTGACTTAACCGGCGTCCGCGCTGTGAACTTGTGGGTTGCAGAGAAGGCTAACTACAACTATGCTTCGAACAGTTGCAATGGAGTTTGTGGTCATTACACTCAAGTGGTTTGGAGAAACTCAATGAGAGTTGGATGTGCCAAAGTGAAATGTAACAATGGTGGAACTGTTATCAGTTGTAACTATGATCCTCCGGGCAACTATAATAACCAGAAGCCTTACTAAGTTTTAATAATTCTGCATATACTGCACCATATATATTTTAATAAGGGAGCTATGTATATGCAGATTGTGTAACAATATTTATTATAATAATACAAATAAGAGCTGATAATATAGCTAACATATGTATGCTACTACCAATTTACATCTTACACTTACCTGATAATAAACTATAAGCATCTAAAACCAAAAATTTTTTTTTAATTTTGGTCGAAACCAAAGAAAACTTTAAAACTCTTCTTTTCCTGTCTAACAATTGGATTGATAGAATACGAGAAGTAGCTCAAACCTTTCTAAAATTCCAACAGTATCACATCGAGATTACATAATTCTCTACAATCAAATTCTGAAAAAGATGACAACAGAGGTGGAGTAACCACTTGACAAAAAAAAAGGTTTAAAAACTAGAATTTATTTGCAAATATTTTAAGGGGTTTTTGATGATTAGCTCATTGCAAATTAAACATGGTAAATATTTGACATGGTAAATTGATTTTAATAATTTAAAAATAAATGGTCACTCATTGATAAAACAATTAAGTTGACTCTATTAAGTCATTTGATCACTAGGACGGAGCCTAAATAACAAAATTCTATGGTCATGAATGGCAAATCAATTTTTGGTTTTTAGTTTTTGATTTTTGTTTTTAGTTTTTGGTTTTTGGTTTTTGCAGTAAATTTTAATTTTTTAAAAACATGAATGACAATTTTTATAGTTTTTGGTTTTTACCAATAATTTTTTTCTGTTTTAGTATTTTCGTTTAAAATTTTTTTATATTCATAAAATTATGAAAAAATGATATTAAATTAGTCAACCCTCAACAAAAAATTTTTACCAAAACAAAAAAACCTCGACAAAAAAAAAATTCAACCCATAATAAAATAATGTAGAACTTTTTTTATTTTGTTAAAAAAAAAAGAAAAATGTGAGGAAACAAAAGGAAAAAATAAAAAGTTGATTTTTGGTTTTTAAATTGAATTAGTAAAAACTTATATATATAATATATAATTGGATATGGCCAAGGTTATATATATGTATATATATATAATTATAAAGTCAAATGCTATAATATATAAACCACTATTTATAGAATGATAAAACCAAATTTAATAATATTTAAATCACTATTATTAGAATTATAAAATATAAATTTAGTTACATTTAAAGTATAATTTTCTAGGAATTGTAGTGTCAAATTTTTAAAAAATATTTTTAAAATTATAAAATCCAAATTATAATCTTCAAATTATAAAAGTGATGTAAAAAAAATCATGCCTAATATAACATACATATATTAGTAACCGTGTGTATATATATATATATATAAAATAAAAAAAATATTAATATTTATATATATTAGTTAGAATATTTAAATGAAAAAAAAATTTCCAAAAACTAGAGCAAAAATCTGGTTTTAAGTTTTTACGTTGAAATGAGTTAAAACACCTAAAAACTAGTTTCCCTATTTTTTTAGGAAACTACTTTGCCAAAATTTTGATTGACTAATTTTTGGTTTTTAGAAGAAACAAAAATCAAAAATTGTTCAAAAACAGCAATCAGTCAAAGCCTATATTTCCTTGTCTTTAAAGTTTGGCATCAAAACTTTCTAAGCAATTAATAAAATCAACAAGATCTTATTTATAATCTAAATTTTCCAAATCCTAAGCAATATCATGTGGAACTACTTTGTTTTATAGAGTTAAACTCCATTATGCTAATGTAGACATTTTGTCACTTGGCCAAGATGATAAATCTCATAGTCATATGTCAGAACGTACAATCCATATTAATTTTTTTAAACTCTAAATACAGAAAGAATAAATCTTTAAAAAAACTACTGTAGTCATTCATTTCATTTATTTAATCGTAATTACTAAATCAATATACATAAGTTTTTACAAAATTAAATAATGGCTTTAAGTTTTAGTTTAATTATATTTTGACAATGACAAACTAGTTTGTAATTGACCATTTTCCTCCTAATATGTTCATATTGAACGAGTTAAATCGGTTATTGTTTTGTTCATCCGGCAATATAAAAGTTTTTTTTTGTCAACTGACCTAGGGGTTTCGATTCCTGATGCCTGAAGATTTCTAAAGAGAGTAATATCATTGACCCACATGTCCCTGACATAAAAGTTATATTATATATATGTATAAATAATAGTAATATTTATTAAACAACCATATCATTTACAACCTGGTAACATATATGTTATATTAAATGAGTAATGGATAAAACAATAAGTATACCATGTTAAATAGAAGTTTAGCGAATTACAATATTATTTACTTAGTAATTTCATGATACAAGAAAAATTGATATGAATATCAACATATAGATTGAATAATAATTGTAAACAACAATTATATTAGTCAAATATTACAATAAATATATATCAGCATGAATAACATAATATCAATATATATATATATATAATTATTTACCGCATATAATAAATAAGTTTGAGATACTACATATAAAAACTCTTACAAGTATTACTTTGGTTTGCTACATGGGCACATTGGATAACATTGGGTACTAGGAGTGAATATTACTATGAGCCTGATTTGGAAAAAACTTGTGTCAACATTTTAATAAACTAGGAGTGAACATTATCAATGAGACTTTGGTCAAGTAGTTATATATTTATCTCTAAAATTTGTTTCATCGAAAATTGATTCTAAGAAATCGTGTAAATCTTGTGGGATTTGAAAGATGCGGATATTAGACAAAAAGAAAAAGCACACTTGGATAAGTCGATTTAGTAAAGGGATTCCAATTTAGAATTTTTGGATGCGAGTGGAATATTGCATGTGGATTTTTATAGATGTAACATGTAAATACGTACAAAAACGAACGACTTAAAGACTTCTTTTAGCAACAGTACAGATAAGATTTGAGAGGGTATAAATATCTTTCATTCAATAAAATACAGATAAGATTTGAGAGGGTAAAAAGAAGCAATATTCAAGTTGCAGGCTGCAAGTCATAATAGTTAAACCCACTTAGATCATTTTAATGTATACTGTATATATACATATATTTTTGCAAACTTTCAAATTTACATCCAAATGCAGAAACAAGTTTAGGAAGAAATATATATTTTTTTACACATCTAGAAACGAAAAAAAATCTTAGATATCTATATAGTTACCATTCAATTATTAATATTTTGCTAATGTAACAGAGAAAAGCTTTATGTTCGGTGGATTGTTCAAAAGAAACATCCAAATTATGTGCAAGAAGAAGAAATTTCTAACATATCGGACTAAGAAAAATATTTTCCATTAATATAATGCCGGAATGTATATGTTTAATTTGACATGTTAGTATCCGAAGATATATAATATCTAGTCATATCCTCCTAAGTACTCTTTATATAAGGGTGAATTGCAAATCTACTTTATAAAGAAGAAGAAATGACAAAAAAAGATGGAAATTGCAAATCTAATCTTCCAAGATGAAATAAGGCAATTCTACCATTGATTTCGTGAAAAACCAAAAAAAAATATTACGAAATTGCCATTAATGAGTAATTCCATGTCAGTGTGCGGACGTTTTGTAGGTTATGTAGACAAACTGACAACATTTTGTAGGTTTCGATTGCAGTTATGTAGGTTCTAAAATATCTTTTGTAGGTTGAGTGTTTGCGCATGACTTGTAGGTTTTTGATTGCTGTTATGTAAGTTTGAGGTCAAGCTTTGTAGGTTTTCGATTGCTATTATGTAGGTTTAAAGGTCAAGCTTTGTAGGTTTTCGATTGCTGTTATGTAGGTTTGAAGTTAAGTTTTGTAGGTTTTCCGAGATCCCAAGCTTTGTATGTTTTCAATTATTGTTATGTAGGTTTGAAGTCAAGTTTTGTAGGTTTTTGATTATTGTTATGTAGGTTTGAAGGTCAAGCTTTGTAGGTTTTCGATTGTTGTTACGTAGGTTTTTAATTGATGTTATATAGGTTTGAAGTCAAGCTTTGTAGGTTTTCCGAGATACCAAGCTTTGTAGGTTTTCGATTGCTGTTATGTAGGTTTGAAGTCAAGCTTTGTAGGTTTTCCGAGATACCAAGCTTTGTAGGTTTTCGATTGTTGTTATGTAGGTTTGAATGTCAAGCTTTGTAGGTTTTCAATTGCATTTATGTAGGTTTGAAGGTCAAGTTTTGTAGGTTTTCGATTGCTGTTATGTAGGTTTGAAAGTCAAGCTTTGTAGGTTTTTGATTGCTGTTATGTTGGTTTGAAGGTCAAGCTTTGTAGGTTTTCGATTGCTGTTATGTAGGTTTGAAGTCAAGCTTTGTAGGTTTTCTGAGATACCAAGCTTTGTAGGTTTTCGATTGCTGATATGTAGGTTTGAAGGTCAAGCTTTGTAGGTTTTCGATTGCTGTAATGTAGGTTTAAAGGTCAAGCTTTGTAGGTTTTCTGGATATGCTATGGTATTACGTTGCAAACGTTTTGTAGGTTTCGATTGCTGTAATGTAGGTTTGAAGGTCAAGCTTTGTAGGTTTTTTGTCACTGTTCATCATCTTTAACCTACCATTTCGAAAATTTCAAAATTTTCAAAATTAACTCATTAACCTTGTAATTTTTTGTTCTAATCAAGATACCCAACCAATATTCAACACAACGCAACTCAACTCACTCAAAAAAACCCTTAAATTCGAGTTATATGGAAAATATGCAATTTTGGAGTTGTGAACTTTCATGAAAAATGAAGCTAATGAATTCATACCGTAGAGGAGTGATGAAGATAAGTATAGAATACTTTAAACTATAAGAAATTAACATAAAAACACAACAAAATCTAAAAAGAAAAAAAAATTCATTCTTTCTTCTTCGTTGAAGAAGAAGAAGAAAAAAGTTTGATTTTTTAGAAAAATTAAATCATAATTGCATTATTGTAATTATTTCTAAAAAACCATGAAAATTTTTTGTAACTTCTACACATCATCTACTGTTCACAGATGTCAAATGATTAAATTTGTAATTTCCATATCTTATTGAACTAGTTTAGTAATTATCTCATAAAATAATCTCATATATCCTTAAAGATATTATATCCAAGATTTAGAGATGAACATTATCATCATCATCACTTCTATTAGTTTTTGCAATTTAATTGTATTATTATTTTAAAATGTTATATTTATCTAAATTAAATCCTTATTGATCAGAAGCAGCATCTGATTTTTCCATAGTCACTGCAAGAAAATTACAATGCAATGATGGTCTCAAAGTCTGTTTTTTAATCTAACAAGTCAAGATGGTTTTGTTTATTTTCCCTCAATGAATGAGAGTTCATACTAGTACTATTCTTGAATCTTGATGTGATATGTACCAGAATACTAGAGACGACCATAAACTTAAGATGTTTCCTTTCAATTTGGTTCTAAAAAGTAACCATTAAGAAAGAGTTAGAAAGTTTGACAAAAAGAGAAAGAAAGAAAGAAAGAAAGAAAGAAAGAGAAAGAAAGAAAGAGTTAGAAATAATGTAATTATGTTATGGCTTTAAATAAACTTGCTTAAATTCAAGGAATCACGTTTATCTATATAATATTGTTAGGGTTCAGGGAAAAATATTTGCTATGAATTGTTAAAAATGAAACAAAAAATAAGTCTTTTAAATACAAAAAAGTATTTGAAAATAAAATCTAAGGGACCGATTGGTAAGGGTCGTGGTTTTGAGTTTTTTGCTGTAAGATTTTGGTTTAGTTTTTTTTTGTTAGAAGCCCGATCCATAGCAAAATTGTTTTTACTAGAGCTGGCAGAATTTGAACTCACCACCTGGTGCGAAATTATATCAGGGGCAAGCCAATTGGACCACTTGCTTCTTAGCTTGCTGTAAGAATTTATATTTGTAAAATTCATAAATATTGACTTTAGGTTTTTGGCTTTATACAGCCAAAAACATTCCATAAATAAAACATTTAATTTATAGAGAAAAAGGGCTAAAAATAAGCTTAAAACATGATCGATTCAATTTTAGTGCTTTGAAATTTTTTTTTGTTTTCTAGAGCAACCAAAGCCATTACCAATGACACTCTAAAATTGTTTTATTTCAGAATAAATTTTTTCTTGTGTTACTATATAATAAATGTAATAATTATCTGACGTATACTAATTGTGACGCTATTCAATATTTTAGTTAGTTTAATAATTATGTTACGAGCTAGCATTTAATTAACAAGACATCTTTTTATTACAGAAGTTTTTCTATCAAGTCCTTAAACGTTTATTTCTTCCGTTTTTTTCGTCGACTCTAAAATGTTGTGTTATCCTGTATAACATTATTTGAAGTTTAATTTATAAATTATATTTAGTCGATCAAATTGTTGAAAAGAAAAACATAAAATGTAAATGGACCTAATCTCTATAATCATAGCTTCCACTAAGATGAGATTGAAATTGAAACAGTAGTAGCTTTCTCGTTGTTTATTCTTAATTAAGAAAAGTCATTAATACCTATTTGACAGCTCCTTTTGCCTCAAATTTGGACAATATAGTTGAATTTTTTTTGTATCTACAGATTTCAATAGGTAATAGAAAGGGGTTCCTATCTAGGGAAAGAAAGATTTAATCCAAATAAATACCTAAAGAAAAGATATACAGTATGTATGGAGTATATTAGCTACAAAAGGTATTTTTTAAGAGAAAAACCCTATATTTTATAACATATAATATTTCATTAGAAAATAAGGAAGAGATAATTAATTAAATAGTTCAAATATTTGATGATATTATGCAAATACTCATTTTTGGAGAGAATCTAAAAAATGGAGAGTAAAAGACATTAGAAATTGGCAAAGTACCATTATACTACCGATTTGTCAAGTAATGTAGTCTCATGTATAAAACTCATATTCATTTTTTTATTGTTAATATTGTGGCATAACTGGCCGGCCCAATAACCAAATTTCTGCATAATGCAGACGACGGGACTCGATCCATAGATGTGCAAGTACGCCTGCCTTTAGTAGATTTACCGTCTGCCACTATGCTAAAGGCCACTTACGAACTCATAATCATTTAGTATATTTAATTTTTTTTTTTTTTGGTAAAAGGTATACTATATATATTGTAGTTGTGAAGAAGTAAACTTATTCTAAAGTATTTGTATAAAAATTAAATTCAAATATTACGTGCACACAAAAAAGGCCTTAATTCTAAATTATATTATCCATTTGAATTTTGTATTAAGATCAAACTTAAATGACGGATCTAACACGTTACAACCTTAATCACTAGTTCACTATATTCTAGCCTAATCAATTATCAAAGAAAGATAATTACCCACAAAAAGGAAAAGAACAAACTTAAATATAATAGACATAAATAATAAAGGTGAGAAATTCTTCTCTATTATTAAGTAGATGTAGAAAATTTTCTACCAAATGTTTGGAACAAATTAAGTTTTGTTCTCTGATAACTCTATATTAAGGTAAATGTTAGGTTTAGAATGTTCAAAAAGTGATTTTTATTGCAAGATTGGTCTCGACAAAAAAAAAAATATATATATATATATATATATATATAAATTGCAAGATTGGTCTGAACAAAAATATAAAAATATAAAAATCGCAAGATTGGTCATGTTCTTTTGGTAATGACTAGGAACAACAATTAGTGATCGTGATTGTTTATTAGATGGTGAATTTTAATGGATTGAGAAATCTTTATGGATTTCTAAATCTATATAGATTTCCTAGATTTTAAAATTAAATACAGTGGATTTGAAAATTAAATAGATTAGATTTCAATGCTTGAATAACACATGATTTAAATATGGATTTCAAAATAACACTTGATTTGCCATATAGATTTTAAAATCATTGATTGAATAATACATATGATTTTGTAAGAATTTCTAAATCCATTAATAACTACTAAAATCCACCCTCCAATAAACCCTCTTTGCTAGTAGTTGAACGAGTGATTGGTCCTAAGCCACTAACAATCTAAAATTTGTAAAAATCATTTATGTTCAACGATTGACAAAAATAACAGTGATGACAATAAAAATTTTAAAATAATTTAAGACAAAACAATTGTAATAGATGAAATAAAATAAATTAAAATTAAAAAAACACAAAATATGTATTAAATTTAAAATACAATATTTTAGTTTAAAATAAATATAAATAGATGAAATTTTAAATTCATGAA
This sequence comes from Lepidium africanum, assembly GCA_900406405.1. Taxonomy (NCBI): domain Eukaryota; kingdom Viridiplantae; phylum Streptophyta; class Magnoliopsida; order Brassicales; family Brassicaceae; genus Lepidium; species Lepidium africanum. The sequence continues at coordinate 3,887 of OVAX01003656.1, read as the reverse complement.
AATTTGGCTAAAGCTTGATAATTACATGTATATAGATATCCATCAATAGACTTTTAAAATATATATTTTTGCCGAACTCTTCTCCGTCTGTGATGGTTCATATAACCCAACTAATGGCTCTGCATTAGAGTTTTGATCCCTCTCCACCGCAGATAGAAGATTAAAAGGATTATTAGAAATTATTTTTGGTTTATGAATTGAATCTTGTCATGTAAAGTTTGGCTTATTTGGATATTGCGTATTACCAGGAGAAGCTTATACCAAAATAGTATCATGTGAATGTAAACACTTGAGCAACCATTCTAATCCGGGATTCGTTTTGTTGATTAATTACAAAAAACGTATGTAGATTCAGGTTTCAATGGAATGGAGAGTTGCAACAAATAAATCGTTCCAAGTATCGGTGAGTCCCGGGAGGCACCAATGCATACAGTCATCATGATTTTTTCCACCAGCTGCTGCTGGATGAGCATCGGCTCTGTACTCACTCATTCGAGTTATGTCCAAAACGTGGAAGCCACTTCTACTCTTGAGGGACTTATTCAGGTGTTGATTCACTAGACGAACTTCTACATTTGTTCCATTGTTGCTTACTGAGAACAATTCTTCAACCTACAATTGAAAAAAAGTGAAGCTGATTATAGGTGTGTCCAAATAATATCCAATTCACAGTCCTAAAGCTTAACTTCCAAATTCTTTCACTCCTCTTAGCTGTTATCTACCAAAACGGGAATGGATTAATAATGTTTTTTTTTATTACTCTGCTTATTGCCTGTCAGTCTCATTATCTCTGTCCAAACAAAACTAAGGAAAAAGAATGCAGTCCTAAATACTCCAGTATTAGAATTCCCTTAGTCCCTTAAAATATCTGTTCCGAAGTACTCAAAACTACCGAAGTAAGAGATACTGAATATATATTGTATATTTTGCTTTTCCGGGTAACTTATCGGGCTAAGCCATGCTTCTAGGTCAGGTAAAGGAGACAGAAAAAATTCCAAGGATATCTGGCCATGCTCACCCAAGTTTGTTGAGTAAAAACTAATTATTTCATTATCCCATAAAGGGTGTGTATCTATGGCATTCAACAGGTTTTATAACATCAGTTTAACAATTTAATCAACATTTAAGTAGGTTGCAAATGACTTACTTCTTTAGGTAACAAAGGTTGCAGTCGTTGACAAGTACCGCCTTGGTCCCAGTCACCTCCTTCAAAATGCCTAGGTGATTGTGTCCGCAAGAATATGATCCCCTCGGGTCGCTTAGTTCTCTCCACAAAATTTAACTACAACATGAAAAATATTTACATGAGGGTCAGAATGATTCACTGCCAATAGTTCATGTTGCATACTTTGGTGGTGGCTTAAAGACTGAGTTTCCAATACAAAACGTTATAAAGTCATGCAATTCTGTCAGAAAAAACCATAGCATCTATTCATTTCAGTGTACAGATACTCTTGTAGAGTCTTCAATGGCAGAATCCAATATCTTAAGTTGCATTGAAGTATGAAAAAGGAAAAAGGAAAAAAGAGAGAAATTCACAGCATACCATGTTGCTCAGAACACGATCCAAGCCAGCAGCAGGAGGTAAAGGAGGAACTATTGGCCGGCCACCTTCAAAGAAAAGCATAGGAGATTTTACAGGATCAAATTTTGATGGCGCCCACCACCTAACAGATATAGAGACAACAAAACGTTGTCAACATCTCACGCTCACACAACACATTTCTTTCTAACAAACCAAGGTATCATCTAACTGAAATAACAAGACTATTAAGTTTCACCCATGAGACTGAAATCAGTGATCGCATACAGGACATCATTAAGATCCAAGCCTTCCATTTTTTGAATCTGCAGTACTTGAAGAAAAAATACTGCAGATGATTTGGCAACTTGAAGGATTTTGTGTCGTAACAGTGTCATATATGTGTGCCTTAGCTCAAACTAGAAGATTGCACACTTCCAACTTAATTTCTATACAGAAAGCAAGAACCAGAAGTAGACGAACTTAATGACTGTGGTCATACAGCATTGGATCTAAAGTTGTGAGGAATCAGTTCCTATTTGACAAGTTCAAAATATTGTCATTTTCATCAGACAAGAGACATTAAAGGGTATTTACCAATGCCCTGTGTTCAAAATGAGAATGTCATGGAAGCTTGAAGCCTTTCCCCACGAGCTGTCTGGAATATCAACATCAATTCTATAGCCTTCTTTAAATCCAAGAGATTCTAACTCACCACCATTAGCATTAGCTGACCAGCTAAACCGTCAGCGAAAGAAGATGTCTGATCAGTTTGAAACAATATAAAACCATAGCATTCCTACACTATATGTACCCGACAGTAGATAAAGACACAGATAAGCTTGCAAAAAAAAGTACTAAGTGATGGAGAATTGTGCTTAGACATAAAATATGTAGCAAAATCTAAAAGCCAGAGAAGCTACAAGAACAAGATCCTTTGACTTTTACTCTACAAATATTTTGGAGGAACATTATGGCAGGAAAGTTTAACAGGCAAACAATCAGTAAAACAAAGTCTGTTTGATACACTATATACTATAGAAAACCATATTCCCAAACAGAAAATATAGGAACACCAAAGAAAACTTAGCTTACCTACCATAGCGTGCCAAGAGATTTGTTCGATGATATGCAATAGTCAGATTGTACTTCAAAAACGTAAATCCACGATCTGCACCAGCTGGTCGCCACTTTTTCAATTCACCAGTCGCACTCTTTAACATGCAGAATAAAGATACAAACATGTTCCTGTTCAAGGAATCACCCACAAATCCTGCACTGTTACAAAAGTCATAAGATTTACAGAGCTCACAACTATCAAAAACACACACTCCTTGAAAAACAGTAAAGAATATCAATTTCATATTCAATAGTAGAGCCATAACAAGTTTCACAATATATGAGAGAAATTAACACTCAATCCCTGTAAAAGTAATTCAGATACAGAATTAAGAAGTGTAAAATCTACCAAGTTCAATAGTAAAATGAGCAGAGTGAAGACCAATTTAGCTTCTAATTCTCAATTCCAAACAAAGATTAGGAAGCAATGGAGAAAGATTACAGATACAGAATTAAAACTACCAAATTCAATAGTACAATCAGCAGAGTGAAGACCAATTTAGCTTTTAATTTCTCAATTCCCGAAAAAAGATTACTAATAAGTAATGGTTCCAGGAATCGATGAAGAATGATTACAACAAAGCTTACCGATGTTGGTATTTCGGTGAGTCTCAAGAAATTTGAGTGGATCAAACGAAGGAAGATCACAATTATTAGGCTTCCATCGCCACTTAGAGATCTCAATGCCATTAGTTTTGTTGTTACGAACACAGTTCCATCCTTTGAAGATCTCTTTACAACTACTATCATACCTAGTGGATCTGAAACTGGAGTCATAGATCCAGGAGCCATCGGAGAAGTCGCAAGTGGCAGAAAAACGAGTTCGGGAACCGTCGGATTCTGGGGAGAAGACGGTGACGGAGCGGTGAGTGTCGGGAGAGGAGAGCGAAGCGCGTCTGGATTGAGAAAGAAGGACAAAAATGGAGATGAAACAGAGAAGCGAGAGGAGAGGGAAGAGAGAGAGTTTATTAGGTGGTGAAGTCGTAGCCATGGCTGTTTAGTGTGATCTATCAAAAGCTCTGAGCCATGGTGGAGATTGAAAACATCCCAAACTGTAATTTAATTTTTGGAAATTTCTAAACCGGAAATTCTCAACTATATACCGAAATTAACCGGCATATCTATATACCGTTATGGAACAATGCATGATGATTTATAGGGTTTCCCAGAGTTATAACGTGTCGTCTTGTTGTTTTGGGATGATTTACAAATGGGAGAACCACCTCTATTTATACAAATTTCTCTC
>OVAX01003655.1:0-18146 GCA_900406405.1 Lepidium africanum | reverse complement strand
GGAGAAGTCTTCAAGATGGAGATGTTGAAGACTTGTGCAGCTGCTACCTCGTCAACTCCTTTTGCAATGAGGGAATGAGCTTCACGGGCCATCTCCTTAACTCTAGAACGTGTAATCCGACCCTCTACTTCCGGTGCTGCTGCTGTTGTGCTATCCATGATCATATCATTATATTAAACATTAAAGACTGGAACGAGCGACCAATAAAAGATTTTGTGAATATGATTATTGAGGAAAAAACTGATTTTGAGCTTCTAACTTAGATTTAAAATAAAACTTTAAAGACCGGAATGAGCGACCAATAAAAGACCAGATTTATGAATCTTCTCTATAGTTCTTGAAGGTATAGTGTTAACAAATATGGTGAGACCAAATTTGTTATAGGTTGAACTAACTGTTCCTCAAAAATTGGAAGACCACTTGTTTGGCACTTTTGGTTTTGCCTTAAGGAAAAGTCCAAATCTATTTCATCGAAAGAGAAATGCAAACGATCGCCTCGTGATTTTCAACTTATTTTATTATTTTCGTTATTTTCTTCTGTAATCAGTATTCTCGTGAATTCTCCCACTATTATATCATTATTATCAAACTTTTCAAAAGTGATATGATTGACATTTCTCATATAACAAAAAATATAAAATATAAAATAAAAGTGTTGTCGTCAATTGAATATGATTCCTACGACAAACATATCAAATGTTTACCTGGTTAGCCCACTAAAAACTTATAATTTCAAAAATAATTAAACGGGTTATATATGGAATAATCCAAAGTTGTATATATTTATTAGACACTTTGAGTAACTCGGTCGAGACATTACATTTGGGTTGTAAAGTCTGCTAAAACTACTATTGACAGGTTAATTATTATAATTAACTTGACTAACAATTTAAGTTCGTAAAAAAAAGTATGTAAAAGACGTAAATAGGAAGCAGAATAAAGATACCAATTTATTGGAAAAATCAACAGCTCTATTAAATGGAAATAAAGCCAAACAAATAATAGAAAGAGTTGGAAAATAGGAGAAGTCAGAGATACGTGTCCTTAGGGGTTGCACTTGTAAAACTTAACCACGCCAACGATGCATTTTGTCAACGCCGATATCTTATGTCCCACGTGCAACTCACATGATTCCTACTTCTTTGATAAGCCAGTTTATTACTAGTTTGCAATTTCCTCTCGGGATGGTCTATAACTATAATTTTTTTGTTGTGGGATTGTGAGATTTTTTAAAACTAAATTTTAGTAAAGAATTATAAAAATAGATATTTAATTTTTTAAGATATTTTTCTGTACGGAAAATAATATTTAACTAGTTCATTCAAATGGATTTACCAGTAATACTATTTTTTTTTTTGTCCGTTCTAATGAGCAAATTTAATTTTAGCAACTACTATTTTTTTTTTCCTTTTTTGATTAGGATTTACTTTTCATACTTTATTTACACTAAACCTTTAGATGACTAAAATTTGGACTTACATATAAAAATGACTAGGAACATCTTATCTGCAAATTATTCTCCGGTGAATATGTCATATAAGATATACCCTTTTTCATTTAAATTTCATTTGGTATATTATTAATATTTACAGATATTAATCGCAAAAAAATAACTTTCTATCTTAATATATTGATTTTGTGTTTCATGTTTTGCCAAATTTGAACAAAAATTAGGCTGGCTATCTAATTTTGTTGGTTTTTTAGTTGTTCGTAAGAGTAATATCCTCAATTATAGATTTCATAGTTTTTTTTTTTGTGAATTCTGAATATAAAATCCGAAAGTCAATTTTAAAACTACCACCACACAAAAAGACGCACTAAAGTATCAAAGCAACAACATTATCACCTTTTTTTGAATCTTCAAGACAGAAAAAAGCTTTGCCTATAAATATGGTCACAAAACTTCATCTTGCTTAACTAGATCTCACATGTTCCAAACAGGCCTTTTAGAAAGAGATAGAAAACAAAATGCCTTTCAACATAACCGCCGTGAAAACCTCATCTAACGGAGTATGGCAAGGCGACAATCCTTTAAACTTCGCCTTTCCGTTACTCATCGTCCAAACGGCGTTAATCATCGCCGTTAGTCGTTCCCTTGCCGTCTTATTCAAACCTCTCCGTCAACCTAAAGTCATCGCCGAGATCGTCGTACGTAAAAATTACACTCTTATATTACAATTTTTGACATCATCTTCTTCTTTATTCACCATTTTTGCCAACGTTCTTCTTTAGGGAGGGATTGTGTTGGGACCTTCAGCTTTAGGTAGAAATACTGCGTACATGGATCGTATATTTCCGGAATGGAGTATGCCGATACTTGAATCAGTCGCAAGCATAGGTCTTCTCTTCTTCCTATTCCTCGTTGGTCTTGAGCTCGATTTATCATCGATCCGACGAAGTGGCAAACGTGCTTTTGGGATCGCAGTCGCAGGAATCACACTCCCGTTTCTCGCTGGCGTCGGAGTCGCCTTCGTGATCCGTAACACTCTCTACACCGCCGAAGAAAGACCAGGTTACGCTGAATTTCTCGTATTTATGGGAGTTGCACTCTCGATCACAGCTTTTCCAGTCCTCGCGCGTATTTTAGCAGAGCTCAAGCTTTTAACCACTCGGATTGGAGAAACCGCGATGGCTGCAGCCGCTTTCAACGATGTAGCCGCGTGGATTTTGCTCGCTTTAGCGGTTGCGTTAGCTGGTAACGGCGGTGACAGCGGTGGGAAGAAAAAGAGTCCGTTAGTGTCGTTATGGGTTTTATTATCGGGTGTTGGGTTTGTTGTTTTTATGATGGTTGTGATCCGACCCGCAATGAAATGGGTTGCAAAACGTGGATCTCCTGAAAACGACGTCGTACGTGAATCTTTCGTGTGCTTAACCTTAGCCGGAGTTATGGTCTCTGGTTTCGCGACGGATCTCATTGGAATTCATTCCATTTTCGGGGCGTTTGTTTTCGGTTTAACTATACCGAAAGATGGAGAATTTGGTCAGCGATTGATTGAACGCATTGAGGATTTTGTCTCCGGTTTACTCTTACCGCTTTATTTCGCGACGAGTGGGTTGAAGACAGACGTGGCAAAGATCAGAGGAGCTGAGTCATGGGGAATGTTGGGTCTTGTTGTGATTACAGCTTGCGTCGGAAAAATCGTCGGAACATTTGCTGTGGCGGTGATGGTAAAAGTCCCGGCGCGAGAGGCTTTGACGCTTGGTTTCTTGATGAACACTAAAGGTTTGGTGGAGCTCATTGTACTCAATATTGGCAAGGAAAAAAAGGTTGGTTTTGTCCCCCTTTTTCTAATTTTAAGGTTCATTTATGCCTTTACTTATCTCTTCAATACTATAATAATACTAAAAAAATCTACAACCTAGTAACATTAAAAGTTATCGATCTCATCATTTTTAGTGGGAAAAAGCATATAAAACAAAACACCTTTACTGTATAATAAATTTATTTCATATATTCCACGTTTATTGTAGGGTGTGTAAATTTTTTTTTTCGATAACTGGGACCATTAAGTTTAATTTCTAATCTCTCTACTTTTTATTATATTGAGTGATGAGATCACTTGTAGTTGATGAAAGACTAATTTAGAACAGAAAAGAAAAGAAAAACCATATAGAAAATCTTTAGCTTCAATATTTTCTTTTGAATCCACGGAACAACAGAAAATTAATTTGTAGTATTAATTGTTTCGTTTTCAATTTTCTTAGGGACAGTTAAAGAAAAACTCTGATCAATTAATTAAGGAACACTCATGCATGCATGAAAACGTTGATTATATTAAAAAAAAAAAGTATTTCGAATGGGGCAATGTTTACGCAATCACCACGTACTGATCCATTTACAACAAATTATATGATCCTCTAGTTCATATAATGGAACAAGAAAGTCAAATAATTATCACCTTTACTAATCATTACAGTACATATGCGGTTATTAATAAAACTGTGCGTACGTGGGTTAATTTGACTTTAATTAGGTGCTAAACGACGAAACGTTTGCGATATTAGTGCTAATGGCACTCTTCACAACGTTTATAACAACGCCGACTGTTATGGCCATTTACAAGCCGGCACGTGGCACTCACCGCAAACTTAAGGATTTGTCTGCAAGCGAAGAATCTTCCAAAGAAGAGCTTCGTATCCTAGCTTGCCTCCATGGCGCAGCCAATGTTTCATCTCTCATCTCTCTCGTCGAATCCATCCGAACCACTAAGGTACATTAATTAGTCTGAAACTCAATTTAATTGCTTTGGTACTTAATTTGGTAAGTATTGTTTTGGCAGATACGACAGCTAAAATTGTTTGTGATGCATTTGATGGAACTAACGGAACGATCATCGTCAATCATAATGGTGCAAAGAGCCCGTAAAAATGGATTTCCTTTTGTCCACCGTTACCGTCACGGCGAGTTCCACAGCAGTGTCATTGGAGGCTTTCAAGCTTATCGTCAATTGGGCCGAGTAGCGATCCGGCCCATTACTGCAGTCTCTCCATTACCCACAATGCACGAAGATATTTGCCACATGGCAGAAACCAAAAGAGTTACAATGGTCATTTTACCTTTCCACAAACGATGGAACGTTGATCATGGTCATGGCTACCACCACCACCAAGACGGAGGAGATAGCAACATACCTGAAAACGTTGGCCATGCTTGGCGGTTGGTTAACCAGAGGGTTTTGAAGAACGCACCGTGTTCGGTGGCGATTCTTGTTGACCGTGGACTTGGGTCCATTGAGGCTCAAACTTCAAGCCCCGATGGTTCGAATGTGGTTGAAAGGGTTTGTGTGATTTTCTTTGGTGGACCCGATGATCGCGAGGCTTTAGACCTTGCGGGGAGAATGGCGGAGCATCCCGCTGTCAAAGTTACCGTTATTAGGTTCTTGGTGAGAGAAACATTGAGGAGTAACGCCGTTACCTTACGACCGGCACCGTCTAAATGCAAAGAGAAGAACTATACCTTTTTGACAACTAACGTGGATCCAGAAAAAGAAAAGGAATTGGACGAAGGGACATTGGAAGAACTCAAGATGGAATGGAAAGATATGGTGGAGTACAAAGAGAAGGAAGCAAACAACATAATCGAAGAAATTTTGTCAATAGGACAAAGTAAAGACTTTGACCTAATAGTCGTTGGAAGAGGGAGGTTACCATCGGCCGAGGTGGCGACATTAGCTGAGCGTCAGGCTGAACATCCTGAGTTAGGTCCCATTGGAGATGTGCTTGCGTCTTCGATCAACCACATCATTCCATCAATCCTTGTGGTTCAACAACACAACAAAGCTCATGTAGAGGAGATCACCGTTTCCAAAATTGTTAATGAGTCTTCTCTAAGTATTAATGGAGACACAAATGTATAATTATGAAAAAGTGTTTATGTATTGTCTTGATGGTTATATTTTATGAAGATGCAATTTATCTATGTAGTATGTACAATGCATCTTTGGTAGAGGAATTACATTTGCTGAAGAAGTTTTATTTTCTCTTTCAGAATTCAATTTCAAAATAATCATGTATTGTCGTAAAATATCCATTCTAAATAATTATGTAGCTTCGCCCTACATAATTTAGGATTTGAGGAGGTTGTTTAGATTTTAGATGTGTTTTTATCGATTTAATAGTTGAAAAAAAAAATCTTCATATATTTAGAAACAGCATTCTACATATAAGAAAAGGAAAATTAGTTACAATAATCCACTTATTTTTATAAACAGACAAAATAATCTTTTCGAAATATAAATTTTCAACATGTATATTATTAGATGAGTGATTTTTTAAAAACGCTTACGAGTCAATACTATGTTTAATTTTAATGTGGTTGATTATAAAGTTGGCCATCATATAAAACTAGATATGAACCCGTGCGATGCACGAACTTTTTTTTGTATAAAAAAAACTTAATATATATGATATTTAAAATCATATTTCTGGAAATTATATGTTTTTTCAAAAAACAGATTTTGAAAATAAAGAAATGGAATATAATTTAAGTAATATTTACATATATCTTAGTTTAAACTAATAAATGATTATAACTTTTAGTTTAAAAATTTATTTTAAATCATTCCACAGGCAATAACATAAGCTAAATTAAAATTTGGACTATATTTTGTGATAATTGTATAGGTTAAAATTTAATTTAATAACTTCTCTAGCCTATAACTTTCACTAAATCATTTTTACTCCAATTTGACACGTGAAACAATCCCTTAAAAAAAATATGGTCCTTATAGATTAGTAACTTTTAAAACCTAACTTTATAGATATTAAGATTTGATTTTATTTCTCTTTTAAATAAAATATAAATACAGAATAATTTTTGATCGTTTGATTTGGCACATGAAATAATCTTGTTGATTAGTAACTTTTGAAACCTAACTTTATAAATATTGAGATTTGGTTTTATATTTTTAATAAAATATAGAATATAATAATTTTTTATCGTTGTATTTGACACGTGGAACAATCTCGTTGATTAGTAACTTATGAAACCCAACTTTATAGATATTAAGATTTTATTTTATCTATTTTTTAATAAAAATAAATACAGAATAAGTTTTTATCGTTAGATTTCACACGTGAAACAATCTCGTTGATTATAACTTTTAAAACGGAACTTTATATAATAGGATTAGAGTTTGATTTTATCTTTTTTGAAAAAAATAAAAAAATATGCATGTGGAACAATCCCGTTATTTAGTTACTTTTGAAATCCAACTTTATATAATAGGATTAGAATTTGATTTCATCATTTTGAATAAAATATATTTTGATCGTTGAATTTAACATGTAAAACAATTCAGTTGATTAGTAACTTTTGAAACCAAACTTCATCGATATTAGAATTTGATTTTATTTTGACCTTGTTGATTTAGAATTGTATCTGGTTCTTCTACTTCACTTTTATTTACTTATTATTTCTTTAATTTTTCTCTCTTAACTTCTGCCCCACTCTTTAAAAATTAGAATTGCTGCCGAATAACTTATGTTATGATATTTTACATCATAGGTCTTCCCGTGCCTTTTCGATTACTTTTTCGAGAACTACGGGAGATTATATGAAAATTTAACCGATTCTTTCGTTTACTTGGGTGACTTCTTAGCATTATAAATCAAATAGTGCATGCATAAAAATTAACTAAACTACTAGATCGTATCAAAAACAAAAAAAGAAATAGTTGTTCTATAGCTATAGACAGTTGTTCGATGCAAAATTTTATAAAAAAATGGCATCAATAAATATTTTGCATCAAAATTTAGAGCATAGGGCTGAAAATCCTTGTGTCACCCCATGTCCCTCTCGTATAGCTGCAGGGGGGCAAGGTGCTGGATGAGAAGAAACTCTCACATTCAGTTTTGTACTAGAGATTTTTTTTATAGAATTTTATATTATTTTTTATTTTACTATTATTGGAATCTTTTTGGGGTATAACCAAAGAATGAGAAAGACGATCAAACAATTCCCAATCATGGCCCTTGCGGCGCTACTAGAAACACCACTTCCAGTCCAACTTGCATGTGTTAAGCATGCCGAGTGAATCGAGCTTACTCTTGAAATGAACAACTACACACACTCTCTTTCCAAAAGAAGAATCTACTTCAATCGATATGCTTCACATTCAATGTGTATTCCTGAATAATTTAATTAGTGAAACTAAATACTTAGGATATATTTTTTTAAATAAATACAAAATAATATTGTATCGTTGGATTTGACACATGGAAAAATCTCGTTGATTAATATCTTTTGAAACTCATCTTTATATAATAGGAAGATAGTTAGAGATAAATAATAATACTTATTTTTAATTTACATTTCATTTTTATGTTAAGATTGTTAATAAATATAAATATTTCTTGATATAGATAAATATCTTATTAGGATATTTAGTTAAGATTATTAAAATATTTGCAATTTTTTCTTGCAAATTTTTTTTGTTAATTATATTTTTAATATCGATAGTTATATTCTATTAGGATTCATTTTGATTATATAATTAGTTAGAGAAAAATACTGATATTTATTTTTTAATTTACAATTCCTTTTTATGTTAGTATTGTGAATAAAAATAAATATTTCTTTATAGAGATAAATATCTTTTTTGAAATCTATATTATTTTAATTTTTATTAGATAAATACGGAAAATTTTATGATCGTTGGATTTAACACGTGGAAGAATCTTGTTAATTAGTAACTTTGAGAAACTATACTTTATATAATAAGATTTTCATTAGATAAATATGTAAAATTTAAAGATTGTTGGATTTGACATGTGGAAAAATTCTGTTAATTAGTAATTTTAAGAAGCTTTATTTTATATAACAAGATTTACAATTCCTTTTCATGTTAGGATTGTGAATAAAGATAAATATTTCTTGATAGAGATAAATATCTTTTAAAAAAATATGTATTATCTCAATTTTTATTAGATAAATACGGAAAATATTATGATCGTTGGATTTGACACGTGAAATAATTTTGTCAATTAGTAATTATGAGAAACTGTACTTTATATAATAAGATTTACAATTCCATTTTATGTTAGAATTGTGAATAAAGATAAATATTTCTTCATATAGATAAATAATATATAGAGAAATTTTAAGAAATACCCTTTTTGGCATGCCCTTTTTCAAAAAGTGTCATTTCATGTCTATTTCTCTCTCCCAATTTTCAAAGGAAATGATATGTTTTAAAAAGGGACATGTCAAAAAATGTATTTTTGAAATTCCCCATAAATATATTATTAGGATATTTAGACAAGATTACTTAAATATTTGCAATGTTTTTTCTTTCAAATTTGCTTTTATTAATTATATTTTTAATATCGATAGTTATCTTCTATTAGGATTCATTTTGATTTTATAATTAGTTAGAGATAAATACTTATACTTATTTTTTTATTTTACAATTACTTTTTATATTAGAATTTTGAATAAAGATAAATATTTTTTAATAGAGATAAATATTTTTTTGAAATATATATTATTTTAATTTTTATTATATAAATACGGAAAATTTTATGATTGTTGGATTTGACACGAGGAAGAATTCTGTTAATTACAATTTGATAAACTGTATTTTATATAATAAGATTTTATATTTTTCTAAAATAAATTCGTTTTTAATTTAATTTTTTTTTAAATTTTAAAATTATCCAGAAAATTGAAAAACTAGATAAGAACAAATTTGTTTTGAATTAATACTATTTTGAACTACAATGAGGTTCAATTCGTATTTACTTTAATTTATGATGTATTTTAAATCTCTATTATATATGTAAATTTTTATTACTCTAAATATTAAAATGCTATTTTTTTGTTGGCAATATTATGCTTGTTATTACATATCATATCTTTACACAAAAATTAATTCATGTTATATAAAAGAAAATTTTCAAAAAAAAATTTGTACAAAGGTATAAGCAACATACTTACATAAGACATCCTTTCTATGTGTTTATTATTTTTATAAAAAATAATATACGAAATAGTTTAATGTTTGTAGGGATGTTAAAATGGGTAAAAAAACCCGACCCGACCCAAACCCGAAATAAGTCCGCCAATAAAAAACCCAAAGCAGAAAAACCTAATAAGACTTAGGGTCTTATTAAGACTACCCAGATAAAACCNAAGACTTAGGGTCTTATTAAGACTACCCAGATAAAACCCAAAAATATATGGGCTTCAAATGGGTACCCAATTATTCTTATTTGATATTTAAGTTTGTTTATAATTTCTAATATAATTTTAAATTATGCATATTTAATATCTCAATATTGTTACTAAAATAATCAGTATTGACAAACATTATGTTTGTCTATATTTCTATCTTATATTTATATTCTTATAAAAATAAAATAGTTTTTAATGATTTATATTCAAATGTTATTGAAAGAAGAAATGGAGAATTTCAAAAATGCCTTTTTTGACATGCCCCTTTTCTAAATCTACTATTTTCTTTGGAAACTGGGAGAGAGAAATAGACATAAAAATGCACTTTTTGAAAAGGGGCATGTCAAAAACGATGTTTCTTAAAATTCCTCAAGAAGGAAGAAGTAAGTGTGGAAATTTATGTCAATTGCCAACAGATTACAACAATAATATTATTAATTTCTTGAAAAAAGTTCATATAACATAATCATATGTATAATATGATTTGTCAAATGTGCTGTTAATGAAAAAAATCATTTTTTATTTTTTAATAAAATTGATGATATTGTATTTAATGTTTAGAAATTTTGTTTATGAAAATTTATTTTTCACATATCAATTTGATTTTATTTTTAGTGTTTCCATCTAATATCGATTATTAAAAATATATTACTAATGCATAAGATAATAAAATTTTAAAATTATTTAAACTAAAAATATTTATGTCTGCACGCATGTGCAGAAAAGTCACCTAGTAAATTACAATAATGAAATATATGACTAGAAGACTTAACCTCATTATAGTTTTAGTATAAACCAATGTAAATAATTAAAAGAAAAGATAATATTGGAAAAATATTAATATTTGAAAAAAGTTTTTTTACTAAAATAAAATAATTAGGTTTAAATAATAATAAAAAATATTTGAAAAAAATCTACAAAAATAGAAAAAAATATTATTTGAATTAGCAAAACAATAAAAAAATTGAAGTTTTAGACTTGGAAAATTTCATGCAAGTATGCTGAACTTTGGCAGAGTAACAATAAATTCTAACAGAAATAGCTATGGTTCTTACGTTTGTACTTTTTTGTCACATGTGAATCTAAAAACCCATAATAAAATAGTATATAGCAAACACAAAATCCTATTTGCAAATCACAATTTGGCTGACTTATCGAACTTTTTGTAAACTTATTTGGAAATCTTATTATTTTTTCTTCAAAAGATACAATAAGCAAATCAGTTGTACCACATAAATATTTTGGTTTAGTTGAATTCAAAGCATTAGTTTAGGAGGAACGAGAACATATTTGGGTCTCGCGAAAGGTTTAGAAGGGACAAAAATCAAGGTCTTGCTTATGTCAAAGAGAAAATTCAAAGGAAAATAAACTCTAGGTCGATGATTTTTTTTTTTTTTTGCCATCGTCAATGAAATTTTTATTAAAAGGATGGAAAGAGGTTATGACAAAATCGGGATTGACAACAATCCTATCTTATGTGATGTCATGCTACAGATTACCAACGGCTATATCATCCAAGATCACCTCATTAATTGTTGATTTTGCTGGAGACATTTAGGAAGTTTTAAACAGATTCATTAGACGACTCAGGATAAACTTTGTAAAGAGAAACAATGATTGCTGATTTTTGGTGGAGAAATTCAGGAAGTTCTTAAGAGATTTATTGGTCAACGTGAGACAAAATATGTTAAGGGAAACACGAGGGAAGTTTGGGATTCATGGATATAGAGGAATTTCATACAGTCCTACTAGTGAAAAAACTTTGAAGACTTTTAAATCACGAGGTGTCGGTTTTAGCAAGGGTTCTAAAAGGAAGGAATTACAATGATCAGACCCTTTGGATCCAAAGAATGTTTACTCTCCCTCAAATGGGTGGATAATCCTGTGCATAACAGAAAATGGTACGGAAAATCACAGGTAATGGTCGAGATTGGTTTGTTCAAGAAATTAGATCTACTTCTCAAAAAATTCCCGCTACATAATGTGATGAGAATTTTGGGAATCTGGAATGATACAAGAAATTTGAGACTCAAAATTTACTTCTCAAACTATTTTCAAAATCCTATTAAATCGGGAAATCGTGGTACATGTACGAGAAATAGTTGGAAAATTTGAGTGATAAAAAAATTTAAGAGCATTATAATAAATTACATAATCAATATACAAAAATTACAATATATAAAAGATATACCAATGTTTAATACACAAAAACTACAAAAATACAGTGTTAGAATTTTGGCACTTTTTCTATAAAAATACCAGTATATCCATATTGAATAGTTTATATTCATTGTAAAGTTTTAGAAACTTAAGTCAAATATTGTTATGGGCATGATCTTTATTATTTTAAACATATATAATATTTGAATCCAATATATTTTAACATTTTGTTAATGTAAACTAATATCCAATAGGAATTCAGGGAATTCCCGCACCCATTCTCCACTCTTTCCCTTAACCATTTGGATATTATTTTTAGACCCGAACGGGAAATTAGAATTTACCATTCCCAAAAAGTATGAGAATTACGGGACGAGAGCAGGATGGCACGGGACGGGAGTCCCAAAATACATAGGACTATGTGGAAAAGTATCTCTTTAGCTAGATATTGGTGAGTAAGGGCATGATTAAGAGGATAAGAAATAGAAAAGAAATTTCTGTGTGACATGACCCATGGACACTAGATAAAATCCTGAGACCGACAGTAGGATTGAGCCATAATATTTATCCAAATATAACAGTTGGGCATTTCATCATCCAAGTTTTCAGGACTTTAAGGGAGGTTCTAGTGAGATAAATTTTTGACCCTTATGATGAGAAGTTGATCCTGAGATTACTGATTTCAAGATCTAGTGAGGAGGATTGGTACGGTTGGTATTTCAATAAAACCATCACATATTTGGTGAAGTCATGATATTGGGCAGAAAATAATATTTGTTTAATCAATATGATATATTATATAATATCCAGGCGCTCCAAGCACATATTTGGTCGAGTAGGTGATCCAGCTCTAGTTCAGGTTCAACTCGAGTAATATGGGTCGAGTAGTTACAGCTCCAGTTCAGGTTCAGCTCGAGTAATATGGGTGGAGTAGTTACAGCTCCAGTTCAGGTTCAGCTCGAGTAATATGGGTCGAGTAGTTACCTACTCGAGTGTGATGGTCGAGTAGGTACATCAAGTGGGGTCAACTCAGGCATAAGGGGTCGAGTAGGGTGCTCGAGTGTGCTTTAATCCCTTCTTCTCCACTGCATGTCAAGTTTCCTCCTTAAGTCCGGTTATTGAGCTTTCCTTCTTGTCCAAAATGACCCTTAAGTGCTTCTCTAAGTACCTCATAACAAATCCAAGGGAAAAATGTATGCAATGGTTATATAATTGATCCAAAGTATGCAAAGAGAGAAAAAAGGACTATGAAATGGTATACACAAGTGATGAAACTATGCAACAATGGTGAGAATTGACCCTTACGAGTAGTTGAAATGCAAATTTATCAAAGTCCCAAGGAACCCATGTTTGGGATTCATCTAAGATTCCCCTAAAATATAATGGTTTTTTATGGTTTGTCTATTTTTGTGAATTTAGCCTTTTTGTTTTGGAGAATCCTAAACGGAGTGGAAAAAATCTAGCTTCACATAGACTTAGGTATATCTGGTATACGAGGAATGACAAAAGTCTCTTGAACATTGATCGAGCTCCTTGGGATTTGGTACAATTGCTAGATGAAGAGGCTACGATATGGCTCAAGGCACAAGAAAAATGTAGCGTTGATGTTCGATCTACCACTTAATGGTAGACCTATGGATGAATAAGTGGTTTCTAAACCATTAGTGTTATCCCCGTCTTTCACTAGTTATAGGTGTTTTGTTGATAAATTTTGGAAAAATTCAAAGTACTTCTCGGGACTATGATGGTATTATTTTTCTGAAAAACGTAGGAGCATAATGACATATCAAAAGAAGTTTTCCGATGTTTCACTCGAAAGTTGAAGCTTTGCTATGGGTGATGTCGTCGCTTATCTCCCTCCAAATTTCTAAAGTGGTGTGGTGTTCACAACACATTGTGTTGAGGTGATTACGATGATTGAAAACATAGAAGCACTACAAGAAAACACATTATTTGCGACGTAAACATGAGTCTTGCATTGACAATTCGTGAGTGAAGTGCGAATAATAGGTGCAGCAGCAAATCCTTGGTCGCAAGAGCTCGAAATCCTAATTCACCTTCCTTCTTTGGTTTACATAAACCAATTTTGATGTTTTAGAGTTTTTTAAACCAGAAATCCGCAATGACTGAATTTAATTTCACAATTATCGAATATGGTAGTCGAAAGCATGACATAAGATAAGTCCGTAATGTTGTGAGAACGAACCCTTTTTTTAACATTAACTCATAATATTTTATAAATTCAAATAAATTCTTATAAATTCAAAAAATTTATTATTCTTTATATAACATTCATATAAATTCATAATAATTTGGCTAAAATACATATAAATTCAAATAATTTATACCAATTTTTATTATCACATCCTCAAGAAACCTCACATTTGAGGAAAATTTGGATATGTGTAAACGACCGTTGTGCAATAGATGATTTCTTCTTGCAACAAGAAACTTATGATAATAAACAATTGAGTTTGATTTTGAATTCAATTGGGAATTTTATTTAGGGATTTAGGGTTCTAACTCACTACCCAAATCTTAAAGAGGAAATAATCAACAAATCATCACATGGAAGAAGAAGATGATTGTTGTAATGAATTCATGGAGAAACGTAGAGAATTGAAATTTCGTCTTATATTTAATTATTAAATTATAATGGTGTTTGGTCTTCAGTTCTCTCTACCACATGAATTCATTATAACCAAACTTCAAAATCTTCGAGTGATAGCGGGCTGTGTTTGAAGAGCATTTAAATAATAAAATCAGTTTGGTTCTAAGTCATATTGGTTTGGTTCGGTGATACCAAACAAATTGAATGTTAAGGGAAATTATGTTTGCAAGATTTGTGAGTGGGAAAATTTAAAGTAATTTATAGTTTGTGGGGAAATGGTGCGATACAAAAACCTCCTAGGAAAAAATAGAGCAAGACCCTATAAATTTATATAGCTTCATAAAATATTCCAATTCTATAAGCTATAAATTCTATTCACATAATCTAACATATATATATATATATATATATCACCTAATTTTACACATAAATCAATAATCTAATTAATAACCTAATCAACAAACACAAAAAATGTTAGTAAAAGTGTACCAAATTGTACCCTCCCCTTTGAGAATGGATCTAAGTTTGGTAGGTTTGTGGCATGGTCTACATCTCGAAGAAAATCATCAAGAATCATTTGTGGAGGTTGAATAGGATGATTTTTTTTTCATGAGAAGAAAAATCTTCTTCCATATTTGGTGAAGAATCATGAACAAAAGGACTGAAAGTGGCTGAGGAAAAAACAACAAATACGGTGGAGTGAGGGTAGTGCATTGGAAGCCTCGCTGCCGTCACCGGCATTATGGAGGTCTCCGGTAAAGTGATTATGTTTCCAATCCATTGCCCAACTCTTCCATGGTGTCCTCTTCTTCTACCAAAATGAGATCTACCGGAATTTGGCATGGATTTGGTGGGCATCTAGTGAAAATGATAGGTAGAATAGGTGAAAAGAAAGAAAATTATGAAAAGTTATTCTCAGACGCCAGGAGAAGATAACAATTTGATAGTATAAATGAAACTGTATGACTGCGCAATTACTCACAGATCAATAGCACTTCAAGTGGCAGTTGGACTTCAGTTGCACTTCAGTTGCACCGTTTTTCTGAAAAATTCACCTTGTGATTCCTTTTTTTGGCAAAAAAAACAAAGGGAAATAAAAATCTATGCTACTCATATGTGACTAAATTCAATTTTTAAGCATCAATAGCAGATCAATAGCAAAATGTGCTACCAATTTGATTTTAGAGCATCCATGGCTGATTAGTAGCAAACTTTGCTACTGATCTGCGACCAAACTCGATTTCAGAGCACATTTTTCGATTAGTAGAAAAATTTGGTACTGATCTACAATTTCAGAGCATCAATTTTTATGCTGGTTAATTATATTTACATTCTTAATCATTAAAAATATATTGATAACAGAATAATAATATCTTTAGAATAGTTTAATTTTTTGTTTACAATAAAATTCATGTAGTAAGAAAATTGAATTCAAAACACATATATGCTAAACAATTATGTTTACATACATATATGCATGTGATATAATTTTTTAAAATCATATATATAGTACTGCTAATTTTAATATTTTGATATAGAAACATCAATTAGCCATGTAAATTTATGGTTTTGAACTTTTTAATTGGCTAAAATCTTGAATTACAATTTTACAAAAAACATGTAGTTACATATTAGTAGCATTATCTGTGACTGATATGCTCAATCAGTCGCAAAATAGTAGCAAATATTGTGACTGATTTTTAACTAAAGTCTAACCTTTAAATCCTAAATCTTGTTAAACGCATATCAGTGGTGAAATGGGCGACTAATCTGCAACTTATGTCAATTTTGAGAAGCACTCGCAGTTTAGTCACACATTTTAATGCTTAAGAAAAACTTTTACTCGCTCCAGCAAAAATTATAAATGGAATACTAATGGAAGATAAGATATATGCCTTAGCTTAGTAGCTATTGGGCTATTAAACTCTTTCGAGGTTATTTTACAAACAGTAATATATGTATATATATACATATATAACTTACTTATGTTCGGTTTTATTTTTTTTTAGAAAATAAAATGGAAAGAGAAAATCTCTGAAAATTAATAATATATTAAACGCTAATTGTAGTTTAAATATCAGAAATTTACTTAATAATTATTTGTAAATACAAGAAAGCATTATTCTGTGTCTTCATCATTCGTGTCGTCATCCAAGGAAAACATATTACATTGAAATTCATCTTCCACTTCAGCATCTCCAACCTCGTCATCAATCACTTCCACATTGTGTGTTGCAACTGCTAAATTTTTAATTGTGATATCGTCCAAGCCTATCATTAGTGCATCATCATCGTGATCTTGTTGCAACAAAGGCGGTTCCTTAATCTTGTAGTTTCCTGAAATATTTATCCTAAAATTGACATTACAACCACACATGTCTTTTGGTTAGCTTGTATATGGATAATGATTATAACAAACTTGATAGTGTGAGGTTGCATGAAAAATTTAATAATTGAAAGTTGCACAGTTAAATATTTTCTGCTATATAATTAATATTGTGCATATCTAGGATAAATGGTTTATAGTTAAGATATTTTCATTTCGCTAGAACATCTTCACCACCGTTATATTTTCATTTTATAATTATGACTCTTTATGTCTGAACAATTGCTTCTATCTAAATCTACACAACTCGCTAAATAACCATATGGAAGTTTAATATCATGTTTAACACATCATATTGAACGTTCTTTCGCTATCTCACTTAGTATGAATAGAGAAGCATGAGCTCTTCTATGACTATCAAGATGTAACTCTCTCCACAAACAAAATATTTCTATATCCAATCTTGTCTTAACTGTGTCTTTGGATTTGTGGCTAACGTTCGAACTAGTATTTAAGAAGGTATTGAGAACATTCTTCTCTATGTGCATCACATCAAGAGAATATTATAGATTGAGATCTTTTCAATAACGTTATTCCCAAAATATGCTTTCTTTATGTCAATTATGCCACTTCTCATACTCCTTTTTATTTTGTTCATGTCTCTTTCCAAAAAGATATTTTTGGTGGATTGACTTCCCTTATTCACTAGTTGTACACTTCATCACCAAATACTAATTTAAAGCATCTTTTCCACTTTATGCAATCTTAGTTTAGTCGCATATAAGTCGCACATTTGCGATTCATTGTTGTAGTGGCAAATGTGCCACTGATTTGCGATTAGATTACCTCAAGTCGCACATTAGTCACAAATGTCAGTCGGAAATTAACTGTTTTCTTGTAATGAAGATATGCTAGCCTTCATACCTTATACACAAGACTTCTCGCACCTCAGGAGCCTCTTCCATTTTATTTCCTTTTCTTTAATCCCTTGTTCTCTTAACTACAAACATATTTTCTAACCCAAAATGTTAGAAAATTTTCCAAGAACATGTTTTTTGTAAACAATGGTCCTCTAAACTAGTTTGATTATTTAATATAGGGTCGACGTCCTTGATAACAAGATTTTTCGTCCGGTTATCAAATCCTTATAGTATATAAGGTTGTCGAACCAAAGCATGATGTTAGCACTTGGGGTATGGATAGCTAACTAGTTCAAGCAAAATTAGGGAAAAACAGTGGATGTAATTGATTCTGTCACAATCAACTTAGAAAGTAAAATAAACAAACAGAGAAAACAGGCATAAAAATGACTAAATTAAAAACAGCAATGAAGTAGAAACACATGAAACTTGAAAACAGAGACTAAGTAAAATGCA
>OVAX01003654.1:0-18149 GCA_900406405.1 Lepidium africanum | reverse complement strand
TTTTCAATTTTCTTCAACAAAGATATGTTGAAGAAGCGAAATTTGAATCACAATGACAATGGTTTATTCCCATTCCTTCTCTCTGTATAAACTTATACAACTTGCATAACTAACCCAGTAGGCTACAAAATGATAGGTCTGAATAGCTTCGATTACCTCTTTATGTGTTTCTGCTTATCTAGTTACAATTCCAGTGGGTACCTTTTGGCTTGGTTTAGCTAAACTAAGATGTCTAGGATTAAATTTCAGTTTCAATATTATGTANTTTTGGCTTGGTTTAGCTAAACTAAGATGTCTAGGATTAAATTTCAGTTTCAATATTATGTAGAAGAACCATTTGTATGCCTTAACTTTCAAGTAATAGAAGCAGTTCTAAGGGGAAAAAAAAATATTAACCCACCGACTATTTGCATTTGATTATGAAAAAACGACCATTGCACAATTCAATAGGGAACAACTGGATCCAAGTCTATTTCCCAAATCATNAGAAGAACCATTTGTATGCCTTAACTTTCAAGTAATAGAAGCAGTTCTAAGGGGAAAAAAAATATTAACCCACCGACTATTTGCATTTGATTATGCAAAAACGACCATTGCACAATTCAATAGGGAACAATTGGATCCAAGTCTATTTCCCAAATCATATTGATGAAGTTCTGATTCACTGCGATCGGATTTCGTTACCGACATTCGCTACCTTGAATCACAGTTTTTCCAGCAGCCAAACATGAAATCAACAAGCAACAGCGTATAGACGAACTCTTATAACATCTACACAGAAATCAAGAGACAGAATTAAGGTCACAGATAAAGAAAAACCTGGATGTATATGGTCTCTTTTGCCCGTTCCTCTTCGCTAAGCACACGACCTTTATCGTCGCTGAAGCACCGAATCGCCTGTCCTCGAGTCGATTCCACGGAACGCACTGCACCAATCCGATTCTCCCCCACGGATCGAGCCAGCCTAATCACAGAACGAGCAGATGACATCTTGCTAATCAGTGAGATTTCTCGAAATCGCTTTTTCTTTGGTAGACGAGTGAACAACTAAAAAATGTCTTTCGGTGTGAACGAGGCAGTTACAGGGTCCAGAGCAGCCTCGGGTTTAGGTTCGGGTTTAGGTTGGTTAGATCGTTGAAGAACCCGCTTGGAATTGTTAAAGGCCCAATTAAAAGCCCAATGGGCTACAACTCAATAGGTGAGAGCCTTTTCCGGCCAGGCTCATCATCAAGGTATTTTTTCTAATAATTATTTATTTTTAATTTTTGGGTCAATTAATTATATTTTTTAAATATAACCTTCTCACGTCAATAATTGCAATACAAAATTTCTTTTTAAATTTTACTAGAGACAAAACGAAATATTTTTATTAATTCTTTAGCATGTCGAGTTGGTATATATTTCTATTTAAAAAAGTCTAAAAACCAGTCCGATTGGCTTGGAGGAGAAAAGAAAACAAAAGAGAAGATATTTGGTTGAAGTTAGGCGTCATCAACCAAATTTATGCGTCTAAATTCGTCTCACTCTCATGATATTTTTATAGCAATTTGCAAATATTCAATTAATTACTTGTAGAAATATAAGAGAAAATAATTTACCAAAGAGGAAAATAAAATAAATAAAGCTAGTAGATGTACACGCGGAGCATCTTAGTAGTGACGTCACACATCAGCAGATTCATCATCTTTTTGTTATCACAAAAGGCCAAGTCCTCGCCATTTTAGATTTCATTGTTCTCTCTGACTTCGAAAGATAAAAGAACAGTAATACTTGATTTCAAACTTCAATGGCGTTCTCGAGTTCCATCTTCGCTGTTACTCACTCTTCTTCTTCATTTGCTTCTCGTCCTTCTTTTGCGATTAGCAGACAAACTCGTTTTCCCGCTCAAATTTCTTCTCCAGATCTATCGCCTGCTTTGTTCGCTGATCGTCGGAAGTTCGTTGAAGGTGTAATGTCTCTCTTGACGAAGAGGTTAGCTGTTGCCGATTTTGTTTATTTAGTGTATCTTTAGATTTTTCTTTGCTGGAATTGCTGGAGATTATAGTCTTCTTACTCGGTCTGATACTTCTTTATGTTTGGATACTCTTAATCTCAATTGGTTATTATGATTGATATTTCCATGTTTGTTTGTTTTGTTATGCAGTATAAGAAGCCGTGTTTATGCTTCGATTAACAGCATTGATGCCAGTACTCCATCTTATCCGGTCAGTAACTTGTTTCAGTGTTTCTGTTTCGTCGCAATTAAACTATTGATGGTTCTTTAAACTATTGATTTGAGCACCATACGCAGAAGCTCAGCGAGTAAATGTAGAGAGAATGCGGTTATGTATTGATGTGTGTAGTCTTGGATATGTGATTTTAATTTTTCTTATGTTTAATAGGGAAACTGTCTGCGTATTCTCTTGACGTGTGCTTTGAGATGACAATTGCTGGAAAATTTGATCGCAGAAATCAGAAGATGATGACGACGTTGTTCCAATGCCAATGGTTATGATAGACCAGGATGCTGACCCTGAAGCTACCATTGTACAACTCAGTTTTGGAGATCGTCTTGGGGCTCTCATTGACACAGTGAGGAATTCTATTTCCTGTTTTGTTTTTATGTTCTATCTTTATCTATGTGATAAAAGCTTTAGTTATTCTTGATCTACTAGAGCTAGATGTGTAGCATATACTAAACCTATTAGTATCAGATTATCATTGCATGTTGTTTTCTTGATATCATGGAAATCTTTTACGGCGTATGAATCATTATTATGTTTGGCAGATGAAGGCACTTAAAGATTTGGGATTGGATGTAATCAAAGGAACTGTCTCAACTGAAGGAGCTGTTAAGCAGACCAAATTTTCTATAACAAAACTGTAAGGAAGGCCGTTCTTTCTTTCCCTACGCTCACTTTCCTTTTGATGTTTTTGTAATCACATAGTGACCTCTCACTTGTCTATAAGATGTAAATTTTGTCAAGGTCCACCTTGTGTTAATTGTTTATGATCATACCTTGGAAATTTAGTCTTATCTTATGCTACCTCTGCAGTGGTCCTATGAAGCTCATGATTGACATTGGTTATAGCATGTCACTGTAGGATTCTTTTCACTAGCTTACTAGCATGTGCTGAGTGAATATGATCAAATACTTCCTGTGTCAAAAAATTATTGGTGTTGTGTGTGAGTGACATCTACTTGTATTGTTAGCTGTCACAGATGTCAGAATTGATTTTTGTTCTTTTTTTTTTCTTACACCAGAGATACAGGGCGGAAAGTGGAAGATCCTGACATGTTGGAGCAAATTCGATTGACAATCATTAACAATCTCTTGAAATACCATCCGGTTTGCTTCACTTTCCTTTTTCTTCCACTCAACAGTTAAACACCTGTACAAAGATAGAAGTGCAGGCCTGCATGCATCTGTTGGATCAATGAAAACCGTGAGTTGTTGGAGAATTGTTCTGAACATTTCCTTCATTTCTTTTGTAGGAATGCAGCGAACAACTTGCAATGGGTGAGACCTTTGGAATAAAGGCTCCAGAAAATAAGGTTGATAGTCCATTGACCTGTGTTTTACTATACAATCTCGTCTTAGAAGAATTTTGCAGTCGTTGTTAAAGAAAAGCTTTACTGAGCTCTTAATTCCGTTTTGATTTATGTGAGGGCAGATTGATGTCGATATTGCAACGCACATACATGTGAAAGAAGACGGACCAAAGAGAAGGTACGTATACACTTTTCAGTAACATAATGACACTTCAATGTCACACATATAAAATAGTTCAATGACAGTTTCTTGTATCTCTAGCTTGCTTTGCATAGAGACAGCAGACAGGCCAGGTCTTGTCGTAGAGATGATCAAAGTGATGGCAGATATCAACATAGATGTCGAATCCGCAGAGATAGATACAGAAGTAAGCAACACTCTCACAACCTCCTATTGTACATACAGTGTGATTCCATTTACACGCCTTATAATAACGTTACCATTTGTCTCTCTCAGGGACTGGTTGCGAAAGACAAGTTTCACGTGAGCTACCAAGGGCAAGCACTAAACAGATCTTTGTCAGATGTAAGTTTTCATGTTCAGTTACTTTGCATCTTAATCCTTAAACAGAGAGGTGACAAAATTTCAACTTCTTTCCTTCAGGTTTTGGTGAACTGTCTGCGTTACTTCCTGAGAAGGCCTGAAACGGACATTGACAGCTATTAATAAGTGCTTTTGTTTGTTCCGCAACTAAAACTGCTCTGCTCTTTCTTCTTTAATAAATCGTATATGTGCGATCGATCTATCAAGCCATGTATCTTGAACATGATGTGAAAATTCGTAATACCAAACTGAACCTTTGGTCTACAGAACAAAGATGGTTTCGTTCTATGTGTTGATGCATAAATTCACCAATAAAGATTTGGATCTTATGTTGGAACTAGAAGTGATTTTATTCATATCTAAGTGATGAGTGCAATAAGACAAAGTTACAAGTTTACATCTATGCTATTTTGCCTAATGATTTCCCCCTTTTTACTTGACGAGCTACTTCTCCTTTTATAGCTCGGTTACGTAACCTTTTGATCTGAGATTATTTTGGGCTTAGTAATATATATTTATCATTAATATTAATGATATTTAGATAAGCATTTTCTATAAAATCTGTTTACCCAAACAATAAATGTAATGAATAATATAATATATTTTTATTTAAATATATATTATTTTATTTCCTTATTTACAATATGATATTATCGATATTTGCATATCATATAATAGAAGATATGTTATAAATGACATTTCTAATTTGTATAAATTATCATAATTAAATATTGTATTTTTGGAAAGAAACGAATCGAGTATCTACATTTCTATTATTTCCATTTTGTCGTTAATAGGTATGCTAACAAATAATTTATCTGTCTTCAGATCAAATCATTTTTTCTTCCAATTATTTAATTTTTTTTATAGCCATGTCATATTCTTTAAGTTTTTTAACTAATGATGTTTTGACCTTAATTGCTATATCTTTAGCTTCATCGATCTTTATCAGGTTTTCTTAACTTAAGATCAGTTTCAAAAAAATTTCAATCAAAAAAATTTCAAGAACTACGTAATGAGAGTCATGTGTTGTTCAAATTTTCTTTAGAAGTGAATTCCATCCAAATAAATTGTATTATTTTCAGCATTTTTCAGAGATATCAAAAGTTACGTGATAATGATAATACTGAAGTTCTTTACAAGTTGAGAATAATTTATTTTTCCAATTGCAAAGAAACAAAAGAAGAATTAAAATTATTACATGAAACTTCCAGAAAATGTATTACATTTTTTCAGAAGTTTCATTTAACAATTTTAGTCCTCTTTTTCATGACAATGGAAAAAATAAATTGCACTCAATATGTAAAGAGTTTCAGGATACCCATAATCATGTAACTTCTGATATATCTTGAAATGTTGGAAAAGATACATTACATTTGGACGAAATTCAACTTCTTCTAAAAAAAGTTTGGACAACACTTGACTCCGATCACAAAATTCATGAAATTTATTCGAAACTAACCTTAGGTTAAGAAAAACTAATAAAGATGATGAAGCACAAATAATAGCAATTAAGGTCAAGAAATCCTCAGCTAAAAAACTCAAAGAAGTAAAAAAGAAGAAGACGTTTAAAAAAACTGATTGTGGTCCATGCATAGACACTTGGTTTAGGTAGGAGTATATATAATAAAACCAAATTTAGGGTTAGATGAAAATTTTCCTTTTTTTTTAATTGTATCATAGACAAAATGGAAAACTTTCAATTGTACGTAAATGTAATAGATTTTCGACAATTAATGTAAATATCGATCATTTTTGTAAGAATAGTAATATATAATTAAGGTAGCATACTAATTTGGTTTCCGAATTATTCTATTTCTGCAAAGGAACTAATAGATAATGAACATTATCATAATAATTAGTTTTTATGACATTTTGTTTGTAATTTAGGTAAGAAATGTTAATAACAAAATATGATTTATTTACAATTAAGATACACTTCAATATGTTACTCGAATCTTAATTAGCATTTTATGAAATGAAATCAATAATATTTATTAGTTGCCGATTTCGATTAATATTCCGTAATTAATATATATTATTTTCTATATAATAATAATAGAGATTAGTAATTTTTTTTTTTTGGTCGGAAACAGTGACAAGCCCATAATAGAGATTAGTTTGAGAATGCTATTACACACGTATAAATTATTACATTTACCAAGTCACCAATGTTAAAAAAGTTACATCCTCTATATAGTACAAACAAACTTAAACTCATCGGCCCATACATAAAATCTTAATAGTTTTAACATAACAAAACTACATAGTTCTCTTAACAATATAAGGTCCATTTAATTTTGATACGGGCTAATTCCTACAGATATCAAAACTATATATAGGTGAAATAAAATAGGCCAATTAAAAATAAAAGAAAAGAACGATGGGATTTCTTCAAAATCCTCTAATTGTAGCATATTATCAGCATAAAAATCTTTTTCTTTTGTTTTGTCTTCTGGGTTTATTTAATTAAAACGAAAAAAATACAAAGTTTAAATACATAAACCGACATACAACAATTAAATTATTGGAAATAAAAGTCCTAACAAAAGAAACCAAAAAATTTTAACATAGGAAAAAGTTCAAAAAAGAGACATAAGAAAAAACTCGTTGCAAGTGGCATTTAGGCTAGTGGTAGGTGGTAAGTTCACTAAAGGCATGCACACTTGCATGTCGAGGGATCGAGTCCCGCCGCCTGCATTATGCAGGAACTTGGCTAATAGATCGGCCAGTTGTGGCCCAATATTGACAAAAAAGAAAAAACTCGTTAGAGAAGCAACCCAAACTCGAAAATCGAAACCTCCACAATAAGCAACCAACCAGTGTGGATGATGAATCCTTCTATAGCGACTAGAATACACCTCACAAGTAGAGAACAAAGTTTATGCACCGGTAGAAGGATCCTACAATACAACTGAAAGGACAAAAGTCGAAAGCTGACTCCAGATTGGGCTATGTAGACTGGGAATTGCATACCGGGAAAGCTGACCTCAAAATTTTTCCACACCTAAAGCAAAAAAGAAAAAGTATAAAATAAAACACATTTTGAGGGATTCGAACAAATTCTCTCAAGCCAAAATGACAATATGTTATTACTACCCTACAACAAAACTTCAAATATGATGCTCTTATAATTGTTTATAGATTTTGGCGCCTAAAAGTCTTGCTTTACGTGCTTTAGTTAAGGGCCGCTATTGTCGATAGAGACAAAGAGCGAAACAATTACAGTTCGGAAGATGCCGAACTCAAAAGAGATCCGCAACAGATCCAACCGACCTAATACTATAAAGATCAACGAGCGAGGCGAAACCAACTAATCTAGACAAATTACCTTAATTAAATTTTAACCTAACATAATTAAAACCACCTAAACATGACCAATACGACACCAAAAGGAGAAAGGGAAAGAATTCTCTAAACTCACTTTGACGCAAACGGTTAAAGTACACCAGATCTGAAACAAAACAAAGCCTTAATGGTAGGGACAACGCGAAGGGAGTCGATGCTGGTGCTATCGGAGTCACTGTCGCCGACTCCAAAAAAAAACCATGGCGGCTGGGTAAGAGAAGCTGCGTTCGTCTCCTATTTACGCGTTTTTGATCATCGGCATAATAATCAGATCAATAAATTTAGTAATAAGAGGTAATAATGAAAACAATATACGCATGTAATTAGACAATATAAAATAAATATGACTACTAGATTAAAATGATGTTACCATCCGTGAAGTAACGTTGGTCTAGTGGCAGGTGGTAAATCCATTGAAGGTAGGTATCAACAACATCCAGGAATCGAGTCATACTGTCTACAATATGTAAAAACTTAACTAATGGATCGATCATATTGAAAAAAAAAAAAACCTCTACTACCTTCCTCGCTTCTCACTTCCAGAGCTCGAGTGCTCGAGTCCTCTTATCCTCATGGGTCTTGGTTCGTGGATCTGGTACCAACATTATGTCACTGAGCTATAGTTATACGCATGTACCTCTACTAAGATGCTTTTAGTATCCCCAAAAATAAATTTCTTCCTTGATCGGTTCATAGCATAAAAGTAGAGCCAGAGGAAAGGATAATAATGCATGTATGTGTCTCAAATAGACTGTAAATTATAAATCATAAACTTTACTCAAAATGTCTTGAGAAAGATAGCATCGCTAATCATGTTCTTTTAAGACAACGTGAAGGAGGATAGAAAATAGCAGTGAGTCTTGAGTGAGTTAATAAAATATATACAAAACTTGCTAAAAGATAAACAATGATTAGTTACACAACATGCTTCTCAAGGCTCCGAGGGCGAATCAAGGAACCTACTCATCGAGCCAATCCACGGTGTAGCTTTTTTCTGGAGCTTCAACACGAAGTCCTGGAACCGCCTTCTCAACAGCTTCCCACATCGACAAAGTCTTTTCGTCGCATATTACATGGCGTAGAGAACTCAATGAAACTGCAGAGCTTGGTATGCTAGATATGTCGCATCCTCTCATGTCGAGTTTCTCTAGTGTCCTTAGCTTTCCTATCTCTTCTGGAAGAGAGCTCAGACTGACACATTGAGAGATGTCAAGGTACTTTAGTCTTGGAAGCTCACAGATTTCTACAAGTAGAGATTCCAGCTCTGGACAAGAGTATAGCCTCAGAAGTTGAAGAGCTTTTAGCTTACTTAAATTCTTAGGGAGTTCCTTGATGCGTGGACAATTTGTTATGCTGATGGAGTAGAGAGAGGTGATTCCACAGATGGTAGAAGGTATTTCCACAAGATCGTTGCAGTGATCTATTGTGAGATCACTCAAGTTTGGGAAGATTTGGGCAATGTCTACTGCTTTCTGATCGAAACTATTATTGATCTTGCACATGATCAGAGACAGTTTGTGGAGGTTTCTCAAAGGCACTGTACTGCTAGTTAGTTCAGGGACATGAACCTTCTCAAGCCAGAGACTCCTGAGTTTAGCCAAATTGGTAAAGATGGAGAAGTCATGTAGACGTGCAATAGACACACCATTGTTGATAATCACAAGCGCCCTAAGCCTGCCCATCTTAGCAACAAAAGGTGGCAATACAAACTTGTCAGAAGAGAAGTTTATAATCAAAACTTCAGCCTTGGGGAGGTCCATGTCAAACCAGTCCATTTCATCCATTTCCCCTGTAAAAACCACAGAAATCCATATCAACATTTGATGATTCAAGACGAATCAATTTATTTGAAGATCATTGTATAATGAACTCTTGCCTGTGTGAATGGAGACTACCCGGGCGTTGAATGGCTCATCATTGCTCCTCTCCCATTCTTTAGGAAGGCTTTTCTCTCTTTTCGGCATCAGTAACCGCTCTCTCTTAGTAACTTTCCCACGGTTACTAAGACGAAGAGCTACATCTCTTAGGACATCATGCTGTTTCACAAATATGTCATAGTAACTAGTGTACATAGCACCAAACCTGCATAATCATCCATGGTAAATTGGATAAGAACGTTTAAAACCATATAAGTGACTACAAGAGATGAGATCATAAAGAGTTTTATAACTGTACCTTGGATCTTTCACGATTGTAAGGAGATTTTTGTTTGCTAAATCAACAATCACAGCAAAAGCATCTGCGTCCCCAAGATCATGCATCTCGACGAACATGTTGATGAGAACATCAAGAGGGATCTTCTTGTCTTCAGGGAAAGAGCCCAAATCCAAGAAACACTCTCGTGTTTTAGGATCAAGAGCTTCTATGGTTGCTTCGATTTGAGCAAACACTCTACTCTCATGAGTATCATCAGCAGGTTCACCTCTTGATAGCCTCTCCACTGCACCTTCCCAATATCTTTCAGATTGATTTTTCAATGAAGAACCAATGACTTTCAGGGCCAAAGGTAGACCTTTACACTCATCAACAACCTACTAAACCGAGTCAATACAAAGACTGAAAGCAAAGGGAATATTAGTATGCAGCAGATCCATTTACCTGCTTGACCAAACTTTTGCTGAACCCTGGAGGGACTGATTTCTGGTCGAACGCCGAGAGACAGAACAGAGATGTGGCCTCATTCTCATTTAGCAACCTTACATCAAAGGTGTTCCAAGGATCTGCGAGTTTAGACCGTGAGATCACAAGAGTTGTGGTTCCAAGAATAACTTGGAACATTAGCTGATCCAGAGATTTCCTTGTCCAAACATCATCAAGGATCACTAGCTTCCGTGTTTGACCAAGAGTAGCACCAGAGCCAGACTCAGAACCAGTAAGAAACTCCCAAATAAGGGATCTCAGCTCCTCCAGATTTGGAGATTGCGACACAGTCAGAAACAAAATCCTGTCCTCAAAGTGGCCTGCAAAAGCAGGAATTCAAAGCCTTTAAACAGACTCCAATCTCAAGAAACTCAACAATAAAGTCACCTAAGATCAACATGAGCCTAAGCCTTTAAACAGACATAATCGAGCATACAGACATATATACACACAAAAGCATGATCATCATACATCAAGCAATACCACAACTTAACGCAGTAGATTACAAAGATCTACTAAACGATTTTGAATCAGAGGAATGATCAAAACAGCAAAATTTGATTACCTCGAACATCCTCGTCACGAGCAAGTTCTTTAGCAAGAGTAGTTTTCCCTGAACCACTCATCCCTGAGATTCCAATAAGTCTTACCTCACCCATCAAATTAAACATCATCTCCTTCACTTTCATCTTCCCCAAATCCAAACCAACCCCCAAATTACCAAGATCACCATCAGTCACCATATCCATATCCATCGTAGCTTCAGCCGTTTTCAACGCCTCTTGCATCGATTGACTTCCCCTAATTTTCATAGAACCCATCTTCTCATTCATACTATCAAGCAAACAATCAACTTTCCTATCAATCTGATCGAACCGGACTTCAGTTTGGGCTCGAGCATGATGAACATCAGCGAGAACATGAAGAAGCACTTGACGGTTAAGAAACTTAGAGATAGTCTGCTCAAGACCCACCATTTTGTTATGGTGGTATACCTGTCGAACCATGTTCCAACGGCTGGATTTAAGAACTTTGTCGGTGAGTTTCCCACACTTCTCTAGAGTTTCAGAGAACATACGTAACTGAGCCTGGCGATGAGGGTTAAGCTCAACACCACTGTATTGAATCTCCTTGATGGTGGGTTTGATACCATCGATCATGTTGGCTAGTCTTTTGGCGATGCCTCTGCATTTGTAAGCTTTGGAAGAAACAGCAAAGAGCTGCCTCACAAGCTCCGCCACAACTTCGCCGCCTATGATATCAGCCATGAGAAAGAGACGAAGAGAAAGAAGCCAAGGTGAAGTGAAGTAACAAGTAATCTCAGAAAACAACACAGGTAGGCGAATACAGGGAACTACATACGAAACTTCGTTTGCAGTTCACATTTGTGGTCTATAAAGTATAGAAAGACTTTATTTTTTTATACGGAGACTTAGATAAAGTAAGACTTTTGGAAAAATGAGCCCTTCACGATTCTATCATCTATCTTTGCAATCATTCACTTTCGAATTATTAGAAATTTGGAAAAAGTTAAAGGTTACATTTTTTTCTCGAGATTATGTTTTTCGGTTCGGTTCGGTTCGGTTTTAAAAATTTGGTATCTTATTAACACTGATTAAAATTTGATTTAGTTCTAGTTCTGATTAATAAATCCTAACTAAATCGGAAATAATATTGGTTAAGTTTCTAATAGTTGTAAGCTTGTAGCCAAATAACCGAATAACTTATAATTATTTTTGTAACCAAAAATATTCAAAAATAACTATAAGTAACCACATTTTTAGTAGTTTCAATTATTATTTGATTTTATTTAGTTTTCGGTTAAGAATCGAACCAAAATAAAAACCAAAAGTACCTAAAATATTAGAACCAATGGTTCTTTTCTAATGAACCAAAATCAAACCGAACCAAAAAATTCGGTCGGTTCGGTTTTTAAGCGGAGGTCTAGTAATCAGAAAACTCTCATCTTCTGAATCCAATTCAACAGTTTAATGGCGGTCATAGCTCGTCTTCCACTAACTCATTCTCTTCCCACCATACTCAACCCTTCACGCTTCTTCTCTCAATCTCTCTCCTTTCCTACTTCTCTTCATTGCTCTTCCGTTCGCTCCTTCTCCGTCTCTCCAATTGTTTGCTCCTCTCGTGGTGATTCGAGATCTTTGGGGAGTGATCCTAATGTTTCTATTGTTGGGGATCTTTTGGATTATCTTAATGAATCCTGGACACAATTTCACGCCACTGGTACTTAATCCTAGCTTAAATTTGGGATTCCTTTCGGTATTGAAATGGTGAGTCTAATCCGATTGATTTCTTTTTGCTTATAGCTGAGG
This sequence comes from Lepidium africanum, assembly GCA_900406405.1. Taxonomy (NCBI): domain Eukaryota; kingdom Viridiplantae; phylum Streptophyta; class Magnoliopsida; order Brassicales; family Brassicaceae; genus Lepidium; species Lepidium africanum. Next base: position 5,755 of record OVAX01003654.1, on the reverse strand, counting down.
CAAAGAGACAGCTACTAGCTGCTGGGTTTGATCACCTCAGTGAAAATGATGAATGGAAGTTGAAACCTGGTGGTCGTTACTTTTTTACACGAAACATGTCCTGTTTGGTTGCTTTTGCTGTTGGAGAAAAGTGAGTTTTCCGATTCAATCATTTGTCCATGGTTTTCGTTTGCTGGGTCGATGATTGTCATTAGTAGATAGTAGTATCTGGAACTTTCGTAGGTCATGTTTTTGATAATTGAATGGCTCAAAATTCCTTTTTCTTTGTTTAGATTCCTTATTTGTTGGGTTCAGGGAACCTATATTTGTTTCTCATTTTGTAGGTATGTTCTTGGTAATGGTTTTCATGCCATAGCTGCTCACACTGATAGCCCGTGTCTTAAACTTAAGCCGAAGTCTGCTTCATCCAAGTCTGGCTATCTGATGGTGAATGTTCAAACTTATGGAGGTGGTTTGTGGCACACTTGGTTTGATCGAGACTTGAGTGTTGCGGGTAGAGCAATTGTGAGAGCCAGCAATGGCTCGTTTGTTCACAGGCTTATCAAAGTGAAAAGGCCATTATTAAGAGTGCCCACTTTGGCCATTCATCTTGATCGGTAAATTTCTTTTTATGAGCTTATCTATTAGAGAATTTGACGAATGCATTTGCTATTAAGTGGAAGTATACAAGTTTTGAAGCTCACTCATATGGTTTTGTGCTTCTTGTATTTAGCACAGTGAACAGTGATGGATTTAAACCAAATTTGGAGACCCAACTTGTCCCCCTACTGGCAACAAAACCAGAGGAATCCTCAACAGATTCTAAGGAAAAGAAAGTATCCTCCTCCTCCAAAGATGCCCATCATCCACTGCTCATGCAGGTGTGACATAACATAGTTAATCACTACAGTCATTTCCTTTCATCATTTCTTTATATTGCACCAAAATTTATAATATCATCACCAACTTTTTTACCATCATCATTTAGTTTCTCTGAATTCTGATGTGGGTGGTAACTGTAAAATCCAAAATCTCTAAGCTTCCTGATTGTGTTGCAGATTTTGTCAGATGAACTGGACTGTAAGGTCGAGGATATAGTGAGTCTGGAGTTAAATATCTGTGACACCCAGCCTAGCTGCCGTGGTGGAGCAAACAATGAATTCATATTCTCTGGAAGACTAGATAATCTTGCATCAAGTTTCTGCGCTTTGAGAGCTCTCATTGATTCATGTGCTTCATCGGAGAGCCTTTCGACTGAACATGATATCCGGATGATAGCTTTATTTGACAACGAGGAGGTATTAATCTTCCAGTCAGATAATTCTCACGTTGCTTCAGTTCAATGAACTTATTAGCCGCACTATTTACCTGACAATTGTTGAATTGCATTTTATTCCCTCATAACTTCTTTCTTTATGCTGATTATGTACTTCAAACGTCTGACCCTTTTTGTATAAATACTTATTAAAAGTGTTTTCTTTGAATAGGTAGGTTCAGATTCATGTCAAGGTGCAGGGGCGCCCACTATGTTTCAGGCAATGAGACGGATTGTGAGTTCCCTAGGCAGTGAGCTGGTCACTGAGTGTACCTTTGACCGTACTATCCGGAAATCTTTTCTTGGTACACACTCTCTTCTTTTCTAGTTATTTATGTGATGTATCTTCGTATGACAGGGATACATAATCTTATTACTGAAACTTTTGTATGGATTCATGGGGTTGCAGTGTCTGCAGACATGGCTCATGGAGTGCACCCAAACTTTGCAGACAAGCATGAAGAAAACCACCGTCCTCAATTACACAAGGGTCTTGTTATCAAACATAACGCAAACCAACGTTATGCAACCAGTGGAATCACGTCTTTTCTTTTCAAAGAAGTCGCTAAGCTCCATGATCTTCCAATTCAGGTTGGATATTTTTATTAATGTTAAGACGCAATAGTAAGGGAAACATCTACGTCTTGGTTTTCGTCAGCCTTCTGTTCAAATGTTTAAAGCAATGGTTTCTCTATGGTTTTTGGAATGAACACATAATAGATCTTTCGGATGTTTTACGCTAATTAACCCATAGTCAAATGGCATACAGATAATAAGCTTTTTTGCTATGTGTGCAGGAGTTTGTAGTGAGAAACGATATGGGATGTGGCTCAACAATAGGACCTATTTTGGCCTCAGGAGTGGGGATTCGAACCGTTGATTGTGGCATAGCTCAGCTTTCTATGCATAGGTATAGTACTGGCTCACACTCTGGCATTTCTTTCTCACTTTTGCAAGTCAATCTACCTTAGACTTAGCTTCTGATTTCTGGAACTTGTTTCTTGTGAGACAGTGTAAGAGAGATTTGTGGAACAGACGATATAGACATCGCGTACAGACATTTCAAAGCGTTTTACCGATCTTTCTCAAGCGTAGACAAGAAGCTGGTGGTGGATGATTAGCTTCAAGGATTTAAATCTATAGCAACAGAATTCCAGTGCTATATGGCGATTCGTCCGTGCTCAAAGACCTTAAGAGATGGTGAGAGTGTGAAGCTAGCTGCTTCAGTTTTGAGGCTGGTCCTCAGTATGACACCAAGAACAGAACTTCATGTCATCAACATTTAATTCATCCTAATCTATTATAACTTTTTCTTTCTTGAATGGTTTCATCAGATTACTAGATTCTTAGCTAGCTAATGTATCAATCGAAGAGTCTATTCACGACAAAATCTATCTGAGACATATGACAAGTGATTAGCGTTTGAGGTTGTTTCATAATGTGTTCCACAGCTAAATCAGATTTCATTTCAGTGATTTTTGTTTATTGTTTGTTAGTGTTTAACAAATTATAAATGTGTGAATAAAAAACGACGTCGTTCCAGGCCAACTCTCGTTTTCATGCGACTCGAATAAAGAAAATCCCTAAAGACGTTTCTTTCTTTTCTCCACCGTCTCTCCAATCATGTCTTCCTCTCTTGGTGATTCGAAATCGCTCGGGAGTGATGCTAATGCGTCGATTGTTGGGGATTTTTTGGATTATCTTAATGAATCCTGGACACAATTTCACGCCACTGGTAATTTAAACTCAGCTTATAGTTGGAATTGCTTTTCGGCTTTTAAGTGATGATTCTGATCTGATTGATTTCTTTTTGATTGAAGCTGAGGCGAAGAGGCAGCTACTGGCTGCTGGGTTTAATCACCTCAGTGAAAATGAGGACTGGAAGTTGAAACCTGGTGGTCGTTACTTCTTCACACGAAACATGTCCTGTTTGGTTGCTTTTGCTGTCGGAGAAAAGTGAGTTTTCCGATTCAATCATGTGTCCATGGTTTTAGATTGGTTTGTGGATGATTTCCATAACTAGATAGCAGTAGATTGTGGAACTATTGTTTGCCATGCTTTGATAATGATAATTGAAAGGCTCTTTACAGAAACCTTTTTTTTTTTAGATTCCTTATTTGTTCCTCATTTTGTAGGTATGTTCCTGGTAATGGATTTAATGTCATAGCTGCTCACACAGATAGTCCGTGTCTTAAACTTAAGCCGGTGTCAGCTTCAACCAAGTCTGGCTATCTGATGGTTAATGCTCAAACTTATGGAGGTGGTTTGTGGCACACTTGGTTTGATCGAGACTTGAGTGTTGCGGGTAGAGCAATTGTGAGAGCCAGCAATGGCTCCTTTGTTCACAAGCTTGTCAAAGTGAAAAGGCCAATACTACGAGTCCCCACTTTGGCCATTCATCTTGATCGGTAATTTCTTCTCATGAGCTTTTCTATTAGACTTTTAGACTAATGCATTTGCTATCAAGTGGAAATATACATTTAAGTTTTGAAGCTCACTCATATTGTTTTGTTCTTTTTGTATTGTTTAGCACTGTGAACAGTGATGGATTTAAACCACAATTGGAGACCCAACTTGTTCCGCTACTGGCAACAAAACCAGAGGAATCCTCAGTAGATTCGAAGGAAAAGAAAGTATCTTCATCCTCCAAAAATGCCCATCATCCACTACTCATGCAGGTGTGACATAACATAGTTAATCATTACTGTCATTTCTTAACATTTACCAAACTTCTAATATCATTACCAAATTTTTGAGTTCCTACTATCATCATTTAGTTTCTCTGAATTTCTGATGTGGGTGGTAACTGTAAAATCCAAATATAGCTCTAAGCTTCCTGAATTTGTTGCAGATTGTGTCAGATGACCTGGAGTGTAAGGTCGAGGATATAGTGAGTCTGGAATTAAATATCTGTGACACCCAACCTAGCTGCCTTGGCGGAGCAAACAATGAATTCATATTCTCTGGAAGACTTGATAATCTTGCATCAAGTTTTTGCGCTTTGAGAGCTCTCATTGATTCATGTGTATCCTCGGAAAGCCTGTCGACCGAACGTGATATCCGGATGATAGCTTTATTTGACAACGAGGAGGTATCCATTTTTAAATCAGATATTCTTCGATGAACTTATTAGCCGCACTATTTGCCTGAGAATTTGCATTTTATTCTTTCTTTATGCTGATTATGTATGTCAAACATCTGACCCTTTTTGTATAAATACTTACTAAAATTGTGTTCTTTCAATAGGTAGGTTCAAATTCATGTCAAGGTGCAGGGGCGCCCATTATGTTTCAGGCAATGAGACGGATTGTGAGTTCCCTAGGCAAGGAAGTGGTTACTGAGTGTACCTTTGACCGTACTATCCGGAAATCTTTTCTTGGTACACACTTTCTTCTTTTCTGGTTATTTATGTGAATGTAGTCTCTGAAATTTTCGTATAACAGTGATACATAGTCTTTTTACTGAAACTTTTGTATGGATTCATGTGGTTGCAGTGTCTGCAGACATGGCTCATGGAGTGCACCCAAACTTTGCAGACAGACATGAAGAGAACCACCGTCCTCAAATACACAAAGGTTTGGTTATCAAACATAACGCAAACCAACGTTATGCAACCAGTGGAATCACTTCTTTTCTTTTCACCGAAGTCGCTAAGCTCCATGATCTTCCAATACAGGTTAAATGTTTTTCTTAATGTTGAGATGCAATAGTGAGCAAGATTTAGGGATATGTTTACGTCTTGGTCTTCATCAGCCTTCTGTTCAGATCTTGAATATGGTTTCTCTCTGGTTCTTGGAATTTACGGATAATAGATGCTTTACCCTAATCAATCCATAGTAAAGTGGTATACTGACAGTTAGATTGTTGCTATCTGTACAGGAGTTTGTGGTGAGAAACGATATGGGATGTGGCTCAACAATAGGACCTATTTTGGCTTCAGGAGTGGGGATTCGAACCGTTGATTGTGGCATAGCTCAGCTTTCTATGCATAGGTAGAGTACTGACTCACATTCTAACAATTCATTCTCATGTTTCCAAGTCCAACTACCTTAGACTCAGCTTATGTTTTTGGAACTTGTTTCTTGTGATACAGTGTGAGAGAGGTTTGTGGAACAGACGATATAGACATCGCGTACAAACATTTCAAAGCGTTTTACCGATCTTTCGCAAGCATAGACAAGAAGCTCGTGGTGGATTAGCTCCTCCCCAGATTTAAATCTCTATACAACAAAATCCAATGCTATATGGTGCTTTGTCCGTGCTCAAAGACGAGAGGGTGAGATTGTTAAGCTAGATTCTCAGTTTGAGGCTGGTCCTCACTCCTCAGTATGACATCAAGAACTTGAATTTGGATTCCATAATGTGTTTCATAGCTAGATCAGATTTCATATGAATGATTTGGTATAATGTTTGTTAGCATTAACAGACCGTCAAGTTATTAATAAAACAACGAACATTATA
>OVAX01003653.1:0-18150 GCA_900406405.1 Lepidium africanum | reverse complement strand
GCCTGAAACTGAAGAGCTTAAGCCAGTCAGAGTGCAGAGTGCCAAAATCCTGAGCCAGATTCCAATTCGCAGCCTTAGTCAGCCAGCACTGAAGAGTTCAGTTTCCATACTTAGTCAAANAGTTTCCATACTTAGCCAAAAATACACTTTTTAGCTGAACTCTTCAGGTTCAGCTCGCCATGCATTGGCGAGTCCAAGCTTAAGGACTTAGCCAATTTTTACATTTTCTTGGCTGGACTCGCCACCAATTTTCACCTGACACTGGTGAGTTCAAGCCTCAGCACTTAGCCAAATTTTCAAGTGTTCACCTGACACTAGCGAGTTCAACACTCCAGACTTAGCCAGAATTCATGTTTTTGAAGCTGAGCCACTCCAACTCGCGAGTGTGTGACGAGAGCAGCCTAGATTGAGCATTTGATGGAGCTGAAGTATGCTGAACTCGACCCTTCAAATCGATAGACATCTTAAGCAACTTAGACCGACTTCGTTTTATTTGACTGACTCTTTACTTTTGTTGACTGAAAATTAGGGCTTCCATGTTTTAAGCCCTATAAATACCCTTGGTTTATCTGAAAACAGATTTCCAAGTTTTAACCTAGTTTTTGCCTCTTTAAGTTAATTCCAGATTTCTCTCTGCCTCCTTCTTATTTTCTCTTTGTTGTTCTTGCTGTTCTTATGAAATTCATGATTTCTGCTTGAATCTCACCTTAGGTTGTTAGATCTTGTTTTCATTTCTTTTTTATGCCTTTAATCATGTTTTCTGGGTTTGTTGTTCTTCATTCTATGAGTAGTGAGTAGATTTCTTAGGGTTTAGTGAGGAGATGAAGTAGATCTGGGCAGTTTTCTGGGTTTGAGATGCTTGTGTTTGAATACTTTCATAGGCTGTGCTAGATTGAATGCTCTTCATGCTTATTTTGACTTGATCACTCAAAATCTGATAGGCTATCTCTGCCCGAGAGGTGTTTGATGATATGCTTAGCTTAGGTTCAATTTAGGATTGACTCATTCTGGCCCAAGAGATTGGATGATCAGAGAGTCAGTTGGTCGTGTAGGATAGGCTTGCTAATGTCAGTTCAGGCGTGTAATCACCAAGAGATTGGGTTAGGATTGCGCCTGAGTTGAGATTTCATGACCACGAGAGTGGCTTGTTTACCTTAGTATCCTGATTTGCTGCTTGCCTGTTTAGGTTGTTAGACAAAATCTCGACCCAGATTTCTGCTTAGTTCATTGACTTCACCTTCCTCACAAGCCCGTTTTCGCCTTATTGTTGCAACTCGCCGTTCATACTTGCTACTTGCTTACTCTGTTTCTGCGTTTTACTTAGTCTCTGTTTTCAAGTTTCATGTGTTTCTTCTTCATTGTTGTTTTTAACTTAGTCATTTTTATGCCTGTTTTCTTTGTTTGTTTAGTTTTGCTTTCTAAGTGGATTGTGACATAATCAATTACATCCACTGTTTTTCTCTGATTTTGCTTGAACTAGATAGTCATCCGTACCCATAGTGCTACCATCACGCTTTGGTTCGACAACCTTATATACTATAAGGATTTGATAACCGGACTTAAAAGTCTTGTTATTAGAAGGTAATAAGTTTGGGATATAGATCGAGTAATCTGATTCTTTGATTTTACATGAAGACATATTTTAGTTTAATTTAATTATTTATTTTTAAATCTTTTGCTTTATAGGTAGATGAGTTTACTAAATTGTGATCAAATTAAACATCTTTTTAGTTATAGTTATAAATAACATTGTCTGCTAAATAATTATGCTTTAAACCATACACCTACTATATACTATTTTCATTTTGTAGAGAAAGAGTATACAACGAAGTTCTATTTAACTTCAAGAAGTGTTTAGACTCAATAGGTGAAGAATGAAATTAAAATTTGCTTCAATATACCTGAAAATCATAAACAAAGTTCGAACAACAAAAGTAAAATAGTTTCAGCAGTTTTGCCTTTTCCCTTTTCAAAGTAAAATTCCAAGCATAATACAACACAAATTGTTTTACTTTGATAATTTGTTAGATTTTTATTAGAAATCATGAATTTCTTATTTGATAATGTTTACTAAAGGCTCACTTGTATAAGGCCCATCTCATATTTGTTTAAATCAATCTTTTGTAAAACTAAAACAAATAACGTGAATTAATTGTGTTTTTCTCTCATTTTCAAGATGGAGCCGCCATCTTCATCTTCCTCCTTCACTCTTTTATTTTCTAGATTACTAAATTCAATCTTCACTTCATCTAACTCATTTGTTCTCATTAAACTCACATGGTATCAGAACATTTGATCTGATTTCATTTGTTATTATTCTCACTTCCGCTCAAATCTCTTCATTCTGCCATTCTCTCATTCAAAACCGACAAAACTCATCTTTTTCTTGCTTTTTCATGCTTTGAAATGGATAATGTTAAGTCTATGGTGATTCCTATCACTCTCATAGGAGAGAACTACCTATTCTGGTCAAGAACAACCAAGATCAGACTTTGTTGTAAAGATCTATGAGAGCATATTGAAGATGAAGTGCCCACGACAACAATTTAGAAAGATGGAAAAGAGGTAGCAACAACTCAAGTTGCAAGTTGGAAATGGTTCAAGGAGGACCAAATTGCTCTTGCTATTATTCAATCTTCACTTGATGTGTCTATTCTTCAAGCCTATTCCCATTGTGAGACAACCAAAGAGTTTTGGGATACTCCCAAGAAGGTATTTGGCAATGTCTCCAACTATACTCAGGTCTTTGAGGTACAAAAAGCTCTTTTCTCTCTCCGTCAAGATGGTATAGAGTTCACTCAACACTTTGGAAAGTTTAGATCTTTGTTGGCTGAGCTTGAGATTTGAGACCAAGTACCATTGACCCAAATATGTTGAGTGAAAGGCGTGAACAAGATCGAGTCTTTGCTCTACTCCAAAGCTTGGATCCAACTTACAACGAGCTCATCAAGCATATCCTCAAATCTGATAAGCTTCCAAGTTTAGATGAGGTGTGTTCTCGTTTGCAAAAGGAGCAAGGTTCAACTGGTCTCTTTGGAGGAAAAAAGATACTTGTCTCAGCTAATAAATGTGTGTTCAAGGCTGACGGTAAGAAAAGTTTGGTCTGTGAGCATTGCAAAAGGAAGGGTCACTCCAAAGACAAGTGCTGGATTCTTCATCCCCACCTCAAGCCTAGCAAGTTTGACAAACCAAGAGCAAATATCTCATTGGAGGAGTCTCAGGAGGGAACAACAAGGCAAGAAGATGGATCAGCTATGGCTGCAACTACTTCAACCATTCCACATGATGACATAGTGAGGCGATCTGATCTAGAAGCTATACTCAAATCCCTTGTGAAGGTACTAAGGTCGGATAATGGAGGAGAGTATACAAGCCGAGTGTTCCAAGAACACCTAAACAATCATGGAATCATCCACCAAACCAGTTGTCCCTACACGCCACAACAAAATGTATTAGGAAAGGATACTATTGTAAATGTGTGATACGTAGTGTTGCTTGTCATACGTGTATATATGTTGTATCTCAGTCATCTAATAAGATAATTCAGTATTCATTCACATATGGTATCAGAGCTATTCGACTTCTAAAACCTAAATCGATAGCCGCCCATTTTTCTTTTGAATTTGTCATCTCCTCTTTCTCCTTCATTGCAATGGCTACTAACTCACCTATTGATTCCAACGAGATAGTGATTGCCTCTGAAAACACAAACCTCTTGAATGTCAATATGAAAAATGTCACAAAATCGACTTCATCTAATTTTCTCATGTGGAGTAGACAAATCCACGCTTTACTCAAAGGTTACAATCTCGCGGGTTACATCGATGGCTCCACCATTGTACCTTCTCTAACAATTACCACACCACAAGGTGTGACTCCAAATGTAGCCTATTCTATTTGGCAGCTCCAAGACAATCTGTTGTATTGCGCTTTGTTAGTTGAAATCTCGAATCCGATATAGCCTTGCTTGCAACAACAACCACCTTAGCTGAAATATAAGAGACATTATCTGCTACATATGCTTTACCTTCTCGTGGTCATATGAAACAGATTCGTCAACAGATCAAAAATTGGACAATAGGAAATCGTTGAATCCATGAATACATACAAGGTTTTCGTACTCGATTTAATCAGCTAGCCCTTCTTAGAAAGCCTCTTGACCTTGAAGACCATATTGAATTCATCCTCGAAGGTTTACTGGAAGAGTACAAAACAATTGTTGATCAAGTGGAAGGAAGAGATTCTTCACCTACGCTGACAGAATTTCATGAGAAACTTATCAATCATGAGTTGAAGATTCATGCTACTGCGTCCATTGCTACTACACTCCCAATCACCACAAACACTGTCACATACCGCACCAATTCATCTCGAAATTAGTCTCGTTTGTACTTTAAGAATACTGAATCTTCCTTCAACGTTCATAACCAACAACAACAGAGCTACAACTCTAACAAATCAGAACAATGCAATTTGCGTGGCTACCAAGGCAAGTGTCAACTATAAGGCATATTTGGTCATAGTGCACGTCGGTGTCCTCAACTTCCTGGTAATTTTCAGCCTCCCTCTCAAGCTGCATCGTCACATTCACCATCAACATGGCAACCGAGAGCTAATGTCGCTACAACAACCAGTTATAATCCAAATAATTGGATCGTTGACAGTAGGGCAACACACCACTTGACTTCTGATCTCCACAATCTCACCATTCACCAGCCGTATATGGGTGGAGAAGAAGTCACGATCACTGATGGAACCACAATACCGATCTCACAAACTGGTTCCTCTACTCTCTCTACTTTGCATCGTCCATTAAATGTTCATGACATTCTATATGTACCAGATGCTCATAAGAACCTATTGTCTGTGTATCGGTTATGCAATGCTAATGCTGTCTCGGTTACATTTTTTCCTGATTCTTTTCAAGTGAGGGATCTCAAGGTCCCGTTGCTCTAAGGCAAGGTTGAAGATGAGTTGTATATATGGCCACGAAAACCATTCACCTCTACCTCCACGATCTTCTACGCATCACTTTCACCAAAGACCACCCTTCACTCATGGCACTCTCGCCTTAACCACCCCTCTTTAGCTATTTTAGCCACTCTTGTTTCTCGTTTTTCTCTTCCAGTTTTGCACTATTTAAACAAAACTTTTACATGTACCGATTGCTATATTAATAAAACCCACAAACAACCATTTTCGGTTAACACTTTTACCTTATCCAAACCTCTTGAACTCATTTACACAGACTGTTACAAATATTATGTTATCTTTGTCGATCATTTCACAAAATATACATGGTTCTACCCTCTCAGCACCAAATCTCAAGTCAAAGACGTGTTTTTGGTTTTTAAATCTCTGGTGGAAAATCATTTCAACACTCACATTGGAACTTTGTACTTTGACAATGGTGGTGAGTTTATTGCACTAAAAAAACTACTTACCTCTCATGGCATTGCTCATCTCACTACACCACCTCATACTCCTAAACACAATGGAATAGCAGAAAGAAAGCATCGGTATATTGTAGAAACTGGTCTCACACTACTCACGCAAGCTCACATACCACCAGAATATTGGACTTACGCTTTTCAAACTGCCGTGTACCTGATTAATCGATTACCGACAATTGTCATTGGTAACATCTCTCCATATGTCAAGTTGTTCGGTTAGACTCCAAACTACATGAAGCTTCGAGTATTTGGTTCTCTTTGCTTTCCTTGGTTGCGTCCCTATGCTCCCAACAAACTCGCCAATAGCTCAATCCCATGTGTTTTCCTCGGCTATTCAACAACACAAAGTGTATATCATTGCTTGCATCGGAAAATAGGCCGCATTTATACTTCTTGACATGTACAAATTGTCGATTAATGTTTCCCTTTTGCTCAGACTCCGACCGACACCACTACCCCAACCACACCTGAACCTTCATTTCCCATACACCAATCTGCCACCAAAGTCCCTCTAACGCCGCATATATAGCTTGTCTCCCCTCCAATGGTTCCACAGTCACCACCTGGTTTTGATTCTCTGCCTGAACTGGTCATAGAAGGAACACCACTATCGCCAGCACGCGAATTCACCAACGCACCTGCTCCTACGTCTCAGTCTTCTTAAGCTGAACTAGTCATTGATGATGCCGTTCCGGAACAATCCACTTAACAAATGGATAACATTGCTAAGGTTTTATCTTCACCGAATGTTTTAGGTTTCCAGCATGACTCTTTGGCTGAGGCTTCTACACATGTAGAGAATGCACATCCAATGCGCACACGTGCAAAGAATCGCATCACAAAGCCAAAAGTGAAGCTCAATCTCTCGGCTATTTCCATGAAACACAAGTCAAAGGAACCCAAAACACTACGCCAAGCACTCAAAGATCATGAATGGTGCAACGCAATGACAAGTGAGTACACTACTGTAATAAGAAATCATACGTATGGTCTTATCCCACCGACACCCAATCAAAACGTTATATTTACCAAATGGATTTACACTTTTATATATAAAGCTAATGGGACAGTTGACAGACACAAAGCGAGGCTTGTGGCTCATGGTGATAATCAGGAATTTGGTAAAGACTACAAGGAAACATTCAGCCATGTGGTTAAAACTTCAACAATTTGACTTGTACTCGAAATTGCAGTTAGTCGAAACTGGGATATCAAACAGTTAGACATTAACAATGCTTTTCTTCAAGGACACTTCATGGATGAAGTCTATGTCTCACAACCTCCAGGATTTGAAGACAAAGACCACCAGATTATGTATGTCACCTACGCAAAGCATTGTACGATTTGAAACAAGTCCCACGGGAATGGTACGAAGAATTAAGGTCATTTATTCTTCGGATTAGCTTCATCAACTCCTTGGCTGATGCATCAGTTTTTGTCTACACAAAAGACACCGATCTTGCTTTTTGGTATATGTCGATGACATAATTGTGACCGGCAACAATTTTCAGCTGGTATGTACTCTTCTCAGCATGTTGTTTGCTCGATTGTCACTTAAAAACATGGGAGTTCTCAGTTATTTTCTCGGTGTCAAAGTTACAAGGACACAATCTGGTATGCACCTACATCAGCGCAAATATATTGTGGATTTACTACACAAAACAGACATAGAAGACGTGAAACCTTTCTCCACACCGCTCGCCATGACACCGAAGCTCTCTCACCTCAGGTAAGCAATTATCTGATGCTAGAGAAGACATAATGGTCATTGGCAGTTTGCAGTACTTGTCATTTACTCGCCCAGGTATAAGCTATGCTGTTAATAAACTCTCCCAATACATGCATTGTCCGACTGACATACATTGGCAAGCTGTAAAAAGAGTGCTTTGTTATCTTGCTGGAACGATCACTCATGGTATATACATCCGCTCAAACTCAACACCTAATCTTCATGCTTTTTTCGATGCCGATTGGGCAGGAGATCCCGATGATTATGTGTTTACCACAGCGTATATTGTCTACTTTGGCACTACACCAGTATCTTGGTCATTAAAGAAACAGTCTGGTGTTGCTTGTTCCTCAACTGAAGCCGAATATCGAGCCATTGCTGCAACCACAACCGAAGTCTGATAGATTTATTTGCTTCTCACTGAGTTGCAGATTCAAATGCCACAATCACTGGTGATTTATTGTGATAATCTAGGAACAACTTATCTTTATGCAAATTCGGTCTTCCACTCATGGATGAAACATATTGCCCTCGATTACCACTTCTTTTGCAACATGATCCGTGCAGGAGCTCTCCGAGTCACACACATCTCTACGAAGGCACAACTTGCAGAAGCCTTGACGAAACCACTTACAAGATCACAGTTCGAAGGGATAACACACAAGATTGGAGTTACATCAATACCTTCATCTTGAGGGGGAGTATAAGGAAAGGATACTATTGTAAATGTGTGGTACCTAGTGTTGCTTATTATACATGTATATATGCTGTATCTCAGTCATCTAATAAGATCATTCAATATTTATTTACATAAAATGGAGTGGCTAAGAAGAAGAATAAGCATCTAATGGAGGTGGCTAGGTCCATGATGTTCCACATGAATGTCCCAAAGAGACATTGGTGAGATGCAGTAATCATAGCTTGTTATCTTCTCAATCGTACCCCAACTAGGATCCTGAATGATGTTTCTCCCTTCGAGGTACTAAACAAGAACAAACCCTCCATTAATCACTTACGTGTGTTTGAGTGTATTTGTTTTCCCTTACTTTCAGGAGAGCTGCGGAACAAGTTGGAACCAAAGAGTGTTAGGTTAGGAGAGTTCACATTTCCAAGGATGTGCGGTTTCTAGAGGATAAGAGTTTCTATGGTGATCCAAATTGGCAATAACTTGAGGACTTGTCAGATTCAAACCTAAACAAGAGGACCATTTTACACACCATCATTGATCACTTAGGAGCATCCAAAACCCAAGACTTTGCACGTGTAACTACGCACTCTCCAACACCTAAACAAGAGGATGCACCAACCTCTCAACTCCAAGTTTCCACTCCAACTCCTGAATTGGTCCATGAAGAGACCCAACAACAAGTGGCTACACCAGTGAAAGTCCAAGTGAGCATGAGGCTGCAGAATCAGAAGATGAAAACTCATCATTTCATGATGTTGAAGAACAAGATGAGGGACAAGTTGAATATGTAGCTGAACCACCAGCTATTAGGAGGAGTACTCGTGTTCGTAATGATCCATCTGATTGGGTGAATAGAATGTTCTACTTCAATAATCAAGTTGTAGCCCATCCTATCTCTACGGTTTGTTGTCTTGCCCTTCTACCTTCTGAGCATCAAGCATTTCTGGGCAAGATAAACCTTGAACAGATTCCTAGAACTTATGAGGAGGCCAAGGAAAGAAAGGTATGGAGGGATGTTGTTGATTATGAGGTTGGAGCAATGACTAGGAACCATACTTGGGATGAATCTGATTTACGGAAAGGAAAGAAAGTTGTCAGCTCCAAATGGGTCTTCACTATCAAGTATAAAAGCAATGGAGACATTGAGCATCATAAAGTACGCCTAGTAGCTCGTGGATTCACTCAGACCTATGGTGAATACTTCATGGATACCTTCACACCAGTTGCAAAGCTATATACGGGAAGGGTTGTACTTTCCTTAGCTACTAACCTTTCTTGGGAGTTATGGTAAATGGATGTGAAGAATGCATTTCTTCAAGGAGAACTCTAAGAGGAAGTATACATGACTACTCCACCGGATCTTGAAGATACAATTGCTCCCAGCAAGGTCCTTAGGTTGAGGAAAACTATCTATGAGTTAAAGCAATCACCTAGAGCTTGGTATCACAAACTCAGCTTTACACTCACAAAGCAAGGGTACAGGAAATCAGAAGTTGACCACATCCTCTTCACTATCCACGACCCTATAGGTATAGTTGTCTTCCTTGTGTATGTTGATGATCTAATCATAATCGGGGAAGATAAGGAAGGTATTGCTTCAACCAAAACCTCTCTTCATTCTGCATTTGATATTAAAGACTTGGGTGAGGTTAAATACTTCCTAGGAATATAAGTGTGTCGTTCTCCGGAAGGCCTCTTTTTATCCTAAAGGAAGTATACACTTGATTTGCTGAAGACATGTAAATTAGGAGCAAAAGCACCCAATACACCACTTGAAGAAGGCTATAAGGTCATTCGAAAGGGGGAGCAAAGATCAGAACCATTTGAAGATGTTTCCCAATATCGAAGACTTGTGGGTAAGTTGATCCACTTAACTCCAACTAGGCATGATTTGTGCTTTGCTGTGAATCATGTTAGCCAACATATGCAATCTTCTACTATATATCATTGGACGATGGTGGAAAGGATTCTTAGATATCTCAAAGGCAGTCCGGGTCAAGGAGTGTGGATGGGAAAGAATTCTAACACAAAGATCGTGGGGTATTGCGATGCTGATTGGAATAGAGATAGAGTGGACAGAAAATCTACAACCGGTTATTGCACCTTTGTGGGAGGAAACCTTGTAACATGGAAGACAAAGAAGCATAATGTGGTCTCATGTTCAAGTGTAGAAGCTGAGTATAGGGCAATGAGGAAGCTCACAAACAAACTCACATGGCTAAAGATGTTACTCAAAGACCTTCGTATAGAGTCCTCAAGTCTGATTACAATGCATTGTGACAACCAAGCTGCAATTCACATTGCCTCCAACTCGGTCTTTCATGAAAGGACCATACACATTGAGATGGACTGACACAAAGTTAGAGAGAAGATAGAAGAAGGTGTGACTCTCCAATGTTATACAAGAAGTGAGGATTAATTGGCGGATATCTTCACTAAGGTTGCAAGTCTCAAAGTCTGCAATCGCATCTTTAGCAAACTTGTAGACCTTTCACGCCCTTACTTTCATGTTTCCTAATCCGTGAGTCACATACTCTTTTTCCCTTGGTTTAGGTTTTGTCCAAAGTGGTTTTCCTTACCAAGGTTTTTAATGAGGTGTGGCTTGCAGGTTTCCAAGCTTAGTCTCTGATCTATCGTCGATTAAGCTTGAGGGAGAGTATTGATAATATTTACTAAAGGCCCACTTGTATAAGACCCATCTCATATTTTTTAAATCTGCTTTTTGTAAACCTAAAACAAATAACGTGAATTAATTGTGTTTTTCTCTCCTCTTCAAGATGGAGTCACCATCTTCATCTTCCTCATTCACTCTTTTATTATCTGATTACTAACTTCAATCTTCACTTCATCTAACTCATTTCTTCTCATTAAACTCACATTTCTAACCCTAAACCAGGGTTTTTAGTAGCCTTCTTAAAATGTGTATGAAAACTGTTTTTGTTTTGAGCTAACTTTGAACTTTAATACTATTAGAACTTATTGAACTTCTAACTAAAAATCAATTAACAATGAGGTGAATGACCTATAAACTTCAATTTTCAGCAACTTATCACTCACAATTTCTCAAAAATCCACAACATTACGAGAAAAGAAATCCGTTTTACTATTTAGTGATCAATGAATTAAATATTTGACCTATAAACTTCTTATATTACTCAAAAAACATTTGAAGATATTCTAATTATGCGACAGTAACAGCGTCATAGTCTGCAAACCTATAAAAAGGGACCGAATCCGAGAGTAGGGCCCGGGACTCCTTTCTTTATTAGACGAGAATGTAAAAAAGGTTAGTAAAAATGATTAATTTGTGGTTCCTTGGTAACTTCTAGTTTGATCAGGGCGAATGAAAAAGAAGGAGTAATTCGAGCAGGAAGAAGAAAGGCGCATTGGTATTAGAGTAAGACAGCCAACTATGTTTAATTTTAAATATTTATTATCCAAAAGAAAATGTTTACATGCTAGTGCTCATTTTTGTTATTGTTTGTCACACTTAGTAAATTGAATATGGGGAATATGTTGAACTTTGTAATAATCTTCTCCTCCTTCGGACAATTTTTCCTTCCACTCCCTCTTCATTGATTCGATATTCAATTCCTTCAAGGAAGTGATAAATTTGAATCCATGAGGAAGCTCCTTTAACATTTTGCAGCCAATTGTACTCAAAGTATGAAGACATGGCATCGATTTTTCTTCTACTATCTACTATTCCAACTCCTCTTGTCCATATAGTTTCGGAACACGTAACTGTGGAAATCTGCCACTCGAGCAAACCATTCTTCTCCCGGAAAAAGCATGAGAGGATAGTTCAACGCACTTCAAGTGAAGTAACTTCTCTAAAATCGGCATTGGATCCTCCTCCATGTAGCAAAATTGTAGAAGTATATGTGCAAAACACCAAGGAAATCGATGTTGATCAGATAACCTTGGCATACGCATCCCCAAAGCTAATACTTGAGATCAATGAAATCTTGAATGAAATCTCCCACATCCGCAATTCAAGTGTCTTGCATAAAATAATATAAACAAAGCTGTTGGAGATCTCCCAATTGACGAAGAATTGAAGTTAGATCAGTTTGAAATTGACACCCACCATGGTAAGAGACAACAAGAATCATGAGCCTTTTCACACAAAGTAAGTCTATCACACATGTGTGCTTCATGGAGAAGCACCACAGTGTCTCCAAGTTCACTAGATCACACAACTTCAACTTTGTGTTTTTATGCATTGTATAAGGTAAGAAAATGTACCTCAGTTCTTTCATCTCCTGCAAAATATTTGGCACATGAACAGGTTGCGTTGCATCAAAAAATAAGTTCAAATATAACATAAACTTTAGATTCTGAAAAGAAGAAGGAATATGAGAGATCCTTGCCTCATTTAAGCTCAAGAATCTCAAGTGGACAAGTTCTGCGATGCTAGAAGGTAACTTCCCTCCTTTAAAATTTACTCGAAAAAGATTTAACACTCTAAGCAAAGGTAAACTTGAGAAACACAAAGCTCCAAGCTTCTTTTTCATCTCCTAAAAACAAAAGAGATCTGACTTTCGAGTTGTATTGATGTCCCAGCATCTGAAATGCCTTACAACTATGTAAAGGAAGTCTGCGAGATCTTCTAGAAGCTTGAGCATTGATGGTAGAAGTGGAAGTAGAGGCTTTGAATATTTGAAGGAAATTTTCTTCTTCAGCCTTAGATAAACAAACTTCTCTCATAATGTCATGCATATGACAATAGTTAAGTCTCGAAGTCGCATAGTTTTTCTCAGCAATAACCATATTTCTTCTCACCAGTTCTTCTAATAGCCTTCTGAACTATCTCGAATGGTTTTTGGCCCTTTTTCCGTAATACGACATTATTATTTCTTCTGCAACCCAATAATTGAACAATGTCTCAACATTTATCCTGCAGTCTTCAGGGAAACGTGCTAGGCTAAGGAAGCAATGCTTTAAACACATTGACAAATATTCATAGCTTAAATACAATACAAGGTAAATAGAACTGAAATTGTTGTCATCTAAGCTAGATCCTCCAACGATATGAGATCCAATGTTGTCATATACACTTTTCCACCCAAGAATTGTATGGCTAACAACCCTCCCAACACCTTAACAGTTAATGGTAGTCCTCCAGAATATGTAACTATTTTCTTACCCATTGCTTCCATTTCTTCCTTAAAAAGCAAAGAAAATTGTTGTATAAACATTTTTATGATTTTGATCAATATAAAGATCAAATGTTTGTTTGTACATGTATTGTATCTCTTAGGAAATGCTATCCTTCTACATCTCCAGCTTTGTTCATGAGTAAGGCTTCTTAGCCTAAAGAAAAAACATGTTGGAACTGCATGTAAAACAACAGCCTCATTGTAAGAAGTAAGCAATATCTTCCAGCCTGCAAAATAATACTTATAATTAGAAGGAGGAGACTTTTTTGCTTTCAGATCTCACTGATTAACAGTTACTTGTGAATTTTTTTAAAGAAAGTGTCTTATGTATATAAAAGCTGACCTTTCTTCTGCGGAAACACTGCTTTTATTTGATCCCAATCTTCTAGTTTCCATACATCATCCAGGACAACAAATATCTACCAGTTTCCAACAACTTAAAAAGTTTACCCTGCAACATATGTTCATCTATCTGGAAAATAATTGCATCATATTGACTTAAATGATGTAACATTCTTTGCCAAACATGTTTTTATGTAATCTCTTTCGAAACACAGACCCAAGAGAATCCTTTGAAATGGCGACGTACCATATCATGATTAAAATTTTGTCTACCGAGAGTTGTTTTACCAATACCACCCATTCCAGATATAGAAACCATTTGAATGTTGTCACTCACAACAAAACACTCAACCAATTCTTCAACACTTTGTTCCACTCCAACAAGATCGAGTTCAAAGTTATTAGGAATGTTTGTCTGATCTCTCTTTGTTTATCTTGCAGAGACATAAAACGGCCACCATCAATGATCTCTAGTATTCCAACTCTCTGCATTTCTCCAATCACATCAGATATTCTAACAATTATGCCTTTGATATATGAATGATGTTGGTGATCCGTTTTCTTTTTTATTCATTCAGAAGAAAAGTTTCGATTATATCCTTAACATCATAAACAATGTCTTTGACATCTTCCAAGAATTTTCTCACCCTTTTATACTTTCATGTTCTTTGGTATCTACAGCGTTTAGCAAAGAATGTAACCTTCTCAACTGACGTTGTAGCTCAAGCACTTGCTCATGAACTCCACACAATTGCTCAGATTCTCGAGCTAGGAGCTCCCAAAGCTTCTGAATTCCAAACAAAACTATTTCCTCAGCCATGACTACTCTCCGGCACCACCAGGAACACACCAATATCGGCCCGTAAAGCTAGGGCATTAGGCACCAAAAAATATAAGAAATTTAGGGGCATCGATTCCCAAAAATCTCCTTTAGTACAGTTGGTCGAAACTTTGTTAATCCCCAAAAGATGAGAGTTCAATTACCCTTAGAAACAACATTTTTTCAAAAAGCTTTATGCACCATTTTAAGGTGGGCCGGCTGTGAACACACAATTCACCAATCACCCATGACAAAATCAAAATTTCAGGGAAATAAGAAAGATATATTGTTTTATTTAGACAACAACCTCTTTAAAGTAAGTAATTTTTGTTAAGAAAGAAGTAAAGAATTTACACACACAAAACAAATTTAGAGTTTGATGAAACGATATCCATGGTTGACCACAAAAGATAATGGATACTGAATAAATACATATTTAACCAAACCAAAGGAGTCATAAGAATTGAAGAAATCTTCAATCTACATTCAATTCTTTGAATTTTTTTTCCTTATTTTTCATTCTTACTCATTCTTCTGATTCTATCTTTTTATTTTCCTTTATATACTCTCTGAATTCTCGGTTTCCACCATGAGCATTATCAGTTTAATCCGCAAATGTTCCATCAAACCTCGATTTCATAGAAGTCAAGCCATTTACCTTGAAGTTAAAATTGCAGCATCTCAATACTACACTATTGTCTGTCAATTTTTAACTATGATGCTTTCAAATTGTTAATATATTTTGGCATCTAAAAAACTTGTCTTGTAGAGCTTCAGCTCAAGCCGGAGCCTGAGAGTTTACATACATGCCTCTAATATCAAGCCCAACAAACTAAGCGCATCACATTGTGTAAGAATGAAAAATAAAAATGTTTTTTATTCATATATAATTTGTGAGTACCCATAAAAATGAAAAATTAATTAGTGAGGATTTTTTGGAGGTTTAGAATTAAGTTGACAACAACAAACACTACCATAACTATATGTTCGACATTCTCCTCCTTTAGGATATCCCATTTACATACATTTTTTTATCGCATACTAGTGTGCTTATACATCTGTCCTGCTTACATGTGTAATATTCCCTAATTGATTCATAAACAAACTCATTATCAACATTTGAGTAATAAATTAATCAATTTAATATTTTAATATATTGTTGAGGACGTGTGGCCCAGTGGTAGTGGCTACTTTTTCTTTCTTCAGGCACTAGAGTTTGATTTCTCTCCAATGCAAATGGAAAGAAAAAGAGGGATTCACTACAAGAAAACATTAGGTTAACAATGCCCATTTACGATGTTTTAGGGACGTCGTAATTTGGGGACATTTTGCCAATACCTTTAAAATTTCGTCGTAAAGGTGTTGTAAGTTTACGTCATAAAATTTTGTTGTAAAACGTTGGTAATTTACGACGAATTCACAACACATTAACATGTTTCAAATAATTCATCATAAACACGTCCCCATTTTGTAACTCGGTTACGACGAAACAAATTTACAACAATTTAAAGACGAATTTTGAAATTTGGTAAACACGTTTTTCGTGATCATAATTGTTTTTAAAAAATCTAAAATACGTCGTAAAAACATCTCATAATATTTATATTCGTCGTAAAAACGTCTCTATGTTGCAAGAGGTTTACGGCGAATGCTATTCACAATGATTTAAAGACGAAATGTGAAATTAGGTACACATATTTGTAGTTAGTTACATACGTTGTAAATTACTCGTAATTTTGTTTTAATATTGTAAAATCATTTTTAAATGTTTTATATGTATGAAAACATTTTTTTAATGTATTAAGTATGACAAATGGATCAGGTAATGTATTAAGAAGTTTTTAATCGTATTGTTTTTTTCTCCGTGAGGATAATAATTCATATCATTAGATATATATATATATATATATATATATGTTGGAAAGCATTCAAGATCAATTTCAACATTGTATTAGAATTCGAACTTATAAGTTCGATTTAGTATTAGAATTTGAACTTATAAAAATTAGAATTCGTATTAGAATTTCAACAAACCTAATTCAAACTTATTATTTTGATTTAGTATAAGATTTCATTGTTAATTTGTGGTAAAGAGTTTCGTCGTAACGACGTCGTTATGTTACAACGCATTTACGACGAAATCGACCGATGAAATCGATGTTAATGCGTTGTAACAGTGTTCATCGTAAACGCGATGTAAAGTAACGATGTCGTTACAACGAAATCATTTTCAACGCATTAACAATGAATTCGTCGTATATGCATTGTAACTTAGCGATGTTGTTATGATGAATGTTGTTACAACGCGTTTACGGGGAAACCAAAATCTATATATAAGCCAACGAGTTTTGCAAAGTGGTTGCTAATTCTTCTTCTCACTTTCTCTCTCTAAGGTAGTACCTTATCTCTAGAATTTCTCTGTAGTTTTACATCAGAATTAGTTTTTAGTGAATTAGGATAGATGGAATTTAGAAATTAGGATAGAATTTAGATTTTAGAAAATTAGATTTTAGATTATATATATATGTTATTGTTAATGGAATTATTAATTGATTAACTTTTCTATTATTGTAGATCTATCTATGGCTCCCCGTAAGCATACACGTCGCGTACACTACATTGACCTTATTCACGGCATTGGAGCGTAGATGTCAGGCCCTCCGGTTCCGGACTTCGACCCACGAGGATGTCGATTTAAACCAAAGAGTGAATGAGGAGGAAGAAGACCGTAGTATTGTAAAAGTGTTCGTCCCTAATTCGTTGTAAAATGGTTCATCCCTAATTTGTCGTTAAACAATTCGTCTTGGATTCGTTGTAAAATAAACGATGTTAAGTTGTCCATAGTTTTATGACGATTTCACGTCGTTTATTTTACAACGAATTTACAACGTTTCTCTCTCCTCCCAAAACTTACAACGCTCTTACGACGAAATGGTTACATTGAATTTACAATGAAACCTGGGTCTTGCAATTTTACCGATGAATTTACAACGAAAATTCTATTACGACGATCAAGATACGACGAATCTTGATTCATCCCTAATTCGTTGTAAACTCTCTTTACAACGAATTAGGGACAAAAATGTTAGTTGTAAACTACATGTATTCTTGTAGTGATTTTAGAATATGAGATTTGACTATAAATCGGGTCTTGTCATCCAATTATAAGAGTAAAGTTGACAAAACTTTTTTTTTTTATAACATATTTACATATATATATATATATATTTGTTTAGAATCTTGACTCGATCAGTTAAAAACCTCAATTTTTCTATTTTTTGGAATATATATATATATATATATATATATATTTAAAATTTTTGATCAACAAAAATAAAAATTACAAGTATAAATAACAGTTTGCATAAAACTGAAACTGTTACGACGAATAAATAACCATCTCAATCTATCCAGAAAATATATTTCCAATTGAGACAATCTAAATATGTTATCTGGTTCACGAAACAGTGAAAGCAAACACCATTAACAACAATGGTATTAAAAGAGACGAAAACTTTTTTGTTGTCATTATGTATGCAGATGTTCTTCAAGCAAACTAAATCTATAAAAAAATTGGTTCAAATCAAGTGTTAGAATAAATTCATGTTTAGAGCATATGTGTAGTAAAATATAATTTGGAAATTGCTCAAAGACTTTTTTTCACTATATCTTTTATAAATTGCATTCTTTTTGGGTAAAAAATTTCTAAGAAATAAAATTGTAAGAATTTCTTCTAAATCGTACTAGAATATTTATAACGCAGTGTACCTCTCACTCTGTTATATTATGTTCTTTACTAATTGTGTGTTTTTTTACTCATACACATCTATATAATAAACCTTCCAGATCATGTCATAAGAGCACTCTTAATGGTAAGCTTTTAGAAGTATCATGTGATTAAAAAAAATAAAAAAATCATTTAGACGGATGAAACGTCTCAATATGTTGAGACAGAA